>WNWU01011189.1:1272-12732 GCA_012654045.1 Ptyas mucosa | reverse complement strand
TCTATTCTATTCTATTCTATTCTATTCTATTCTATTCTATTCTATTCCATTCTATTCTATTCCCCTCCCTTCTTCTTTCTCCTTTCCTTTCTCCTGTCCTCTCCGCTCCCCTCCTCTCTTTCCTTCTCAATTTTCGTTTGTGTTTGTACTTTAACTTACCATAAATTTAATATAACCGTAAAACAAAGAGGAACAGACTGCCTTTGTGAAACCAACTTAAAGAGGAAAAGAACCGTTTCCAGCTTTGGCCCTAGCTTTAAAATCAGACAACCTCGAACCCCGAAACTTCGAATGCAAGTTTCGGGGGTGGGGGGGAAACAAACCAGAGTCGTGTTTGGGATTAAGGCGCACTCCTCTTTCCGCGGTTGTCCCAAATGTGCACAAGTGAGACAGCTTGGCAAACAAAGCCAGCCTTTGTCTGGAAGATCCCCATTCTGTCTGGAGTGAGGCTGACATGTTCTCCACCTTTGCCGGAGGTCACATTTTGTCTGCGCCCCGAGAACTGCCGGTCCTTATATGGGGGAGAATCTTAACTCGGAACACATCCCGTTTGTTTTGGAAATACGTCCCTCTGTGGCATCTCCCGGCTGTGTGCTGCTTCCTGTGGGGAAGTCCTTTGACCGTGGAAGAGGTCACATCTGGAAAAACACGACTAGACAGTGATGGGGGACAAATTTGCAGAGTAAAAAAATGCCAGGAAGGAGCTAGCTCTGTTTGGCACAATCTCCTCTTTTATCCGAGCAGGAGAATTCAGGAATAACCAGAGGCCCATTCACATTAAACAAAGGTGATTAGGGGACTGAAAGCTAAAATATACAGAAGAACGGTTGCAGGAATTGGGTATGTCTAGTTTAATGAAATAGGGACGCGGTGGCTCAGTGGCTAAGATGCTGAGCTTGTCGATCGAAAGGTCGGCAGTTCAGCAGTTCGAATCCCTTGTGCCGCGTAACGGGGATGAGCTCCCGTGACTTGTCCAAGCTTCTGCCAACCTAGCAGTTCGAAAGCAGGTAAAAAATGCAAGTAGAAAAAATAGGGACCACCTTTGGTGGGAAGGGAAGAGCGTTCCGTGCGCCTTTGGCGTTGAGTCATGCTGACCACATGACCACGGAGACGTCTTCGGACAGCGCTGGCTCTTCGGCTTTGAAACGGGGATGAGCACCGCCCCCTAGAGTCAGGAACGACTAGCACATATGTGCGAGGGGAACCTTTACCTTTACCTAGTTTAATGAAAAGGAGGCCTAGGGGTGACATGATAGCCATCTTCCAATATTTGAGGAGCTGCCACAAAGAAGAAGGAGTCAAGCTATTCTCCAAAGCACCTGAAGGCAGGACAAGAAGCAACGGGTGGAAACTCATCAAGGAGCGAAGCAACCTAGAAATAAGGAGAAATTTCCCTACTGTGAGAAAAATGAACCAGTGGAACTCCTAGCCACCAGAAGTTGTGGGTGCTCCATTTTTAAGAAGGGATTCATCCAGAATGGTAGAGGGTCTCCTGCTTGAACAGGGGTTGGACTAGAAGACCTCGAAGGTCACTTCTTATTGTTAGTTATACTATTATTATTTTATTCTGTTAAGGTCAGATTTTGGGGCTGAAATGAAAACCCAGCCCAGCAGAGTAGATGTAAGACTTTTCAAACATCAGGGATACCTGAATTTGCTTTTTCTTCTTGCTGGAACCAAGTTATGGGATCTGGGACCATCAAAAGACTGGATCAGGCCCACAGAAAGTCTCGGTTACCTTGTGGAACCCCCAAACGGCCAACTACAAAAATTTGGGGTGTTCCCCAACATGACTTGGATGTGGAAGCAATTGGCTGCCATCAGTGTCTATAGAGATTCTCCACCATCCAGGACATGGTTGTCCCAAAAGTGCTTTTTCAAGAGGCAGGTGGACTTTTTCTGGTTTTTCTTCGAAGACGTTTCGCTTCTCATCCAAGAATGATGACTGGATAATGAGGAATGAAAGGATATAAATCCAATATCAATCCTTCCCTTCCCCACCATCCAGTCAGAGTTGAAGAAGCTTCTTGGATAAGAAGCAAAACGTCTTCAGAAGAAAAAGCAGAACGTCCACTTGCCTCTTGAAGCTACAAAGATCCTAAACTGTGATTTATAAACCAGGATGGCTTGGTAAAGACAGCAGAGTCACCAGACGTTCGGCAAACCGAGAATACATGCAATCTTCGACTTACGGACGGTTGTTTCATGACCGTTGGAAATGACCAGCAAATTTTTAAAAAGCTACTTAGAACCCCGCCCTCGAAGTTATGACTGTCACAAACACACAGACGTACACGCACACCCATGCCCCACAAATCCCATGATCGCGTTTTGAGCACGGGGCAAACAGCTCACATTTACGACCAGTGGCCGCTTTCCAGGGGAACGTGATTTCGATTTGCAATTAAATCCCTCTTGTGGGATTCATTTACTTATTTGTTTGTCCTTTCTTTCTTCAATATTAAAGTCTAATCTCATTAACTCAGGGAGATTGCTTAAGGCTTTGCTGGTTTTTAACAGAATAACAGAATTGAGAGGGACTTTGGAGGTCTTCTAGTCCAACCTCCTGCTCAGGCAGGAAACCCTATGCCATTTCAGACAGATGTTTGTCCAATCTCTTCTTAAAAGCCTCCAGTGATGAAGCACCCACAACTTCTGGTGGCAAGCTGTTCCACTGGTTAACTGTTGTCATTGTCAGGAAATTTCTCCTTAGTTCTAGGTTGCTTCTCTCCTTGATTCGTTTCCATCCGTTGCTTCTTCTCCTGCCTTCTGGTGCTTTGGAGAATAGCTTGACTCCCTCTTCTTTGGGGCAGCCCCTCAGATATTGGAAGACTGCTATCATGTCTCCCCTGGTCCTTCTTTTCATTAAACTAGACATACCCAGTTCCTTTAATCGTTCTTTATAGCTGCCACCAAATTCCAAAATCTGTATTTGTTTCTTTCTCTCCATTTCTTTAACTATATCAGAAATACATGTGGTCTCCAACTTACAATCATTCATTTTTTGTTATTTATTTATTTATTTGATTTGATTTATATGCCGCCCTTCTCCGGAAACTCAGGGCGGCTTACAATGCGTTAAGCAATAGCCTTCATACTTTTGTATATATTTATACAAAGTCAGCTTATTGCCCCCACAATCTGGGTCCTCATTTTACCTACCTTAGAAAGGATGGAAGGCTGAGTCAACCTTGAGCCTGGTGGGATTTGAACTTGCAGTAATTGCGGGCAGCAGATGTAAGTGGATGTTAATAACTGCCTTAGTCTGCTGAGCCACCAGAGCTCCTGACCGTTCAAAGTTAGCACGGCACTGAAAAAAGTGTCTTATGAATGTTTTTCACACTTATGACGGTTGCAGTGTCCTGAGAGGAGTCACACAATCACTTTTTGTAACCTTCCCAGCCAGCTTCTGACAAGCAAAGTCAGAGGCAGGGGGAACTGGATTCGCTTAACAGCGGTAGCAAAAAAAGGTCGTAAAACGGAGCAAAACGTACTTAACAACTGCCTTGGTTAGCAATGGAAATGTTGGGCTCGGTTAAGGGTGAAATCCAGCAGGTTCTGACAGGTTCTGGAGAACCGGTAGCGGAAATTTTGAGCAGTTCGGAGAACTGGCAAATACCACCTTTGGCTGGCTGCTGAGTGGGGTGGGAATGGAGATTTTGCAATAACCTTCCCCCAGGAGTCGGGTGGGAATGGAGATTTTGCAGTATCCTTCCTCAGGAGTGGGGAGGGAATGGGGATTTTGCAGTATCCTTTCCCTGGAGTCGTGTGGGAATGGAGATTTTGCAATATCCTTCCCCCAGGAGTCAGGTGGGAATGGAGATTTTGCAGTATCCTTCCCCTGCCATGCCCACAGAACCGGTAATAAAAAAAATTGGATTTCACTACTGGGCTCAGTCATAAGTCAAGGACTGCCCAAAGATGGAGATGCAGAACGGCACAGTCTCTCTGTTAACATTAAACAAGACATCCAAGGAACCTATTAAAAATCATTTACGTAAAATGGGCTGCAAGCAAATTCTTTTCATGACGTCACGCAATGGTGACTTAGCTCAAAGTCGGTAGAGATTCTCCGTCATCCAGGTCAGGGTTGTCCCAAAGCTGCTTTTTTTCAGGAGGCAACTGGACTTCCTTGTTGTTGTTTTTTTCTTTTGAAGATGTTTCGCTTCTCCTCCAAGAAGCTTCTTCAACTCTGACTACATTCCCCACCATCCTGCCAGAGTTGAAGAAGCTCTCTAGGAGGAGAAGCAAAATGTCTTCAAAAGGGAAAAAAAACAACCAGTTGCCTCCAGAAAAAAAGCACCTTGGGGCAATTGTGATTTCTGAATCCTGCCTTCCTTAGCTCCTGAGGATACTTAATGCTCAAGAGATGGAAACCTGAGTTCAGGGGTGGGGCTGCTGAGGATTTGCAGGGGTTCGGGAGAACCTCTAGCTAAGATTCTGTGTAGTTCTACATGGGGCTCCCCTTGAGGAGCACCCGGAGGCTCCAACTGGCGCAGAGTGCAGCCGCGCGGGTGGTCACGGGAGCGACATGGCGTTCCCGTGTGACACCTCTCCTGCGCGAGCTGCACTGGCTCCCGGTGGTCTTCCGGGTGCGCTTCAAGGTTTTGGTTACTACCTTTAGAGCGCTCCATGGCTTAGGACCTGGCTATTTACGAGACCGCCTACTGCCACCAGTGGCCTCCCACCGGCCGGTACGCTGTCATAGAGAGGGCCTCCTCCGGGTGCCGTCGGCCAAACAATGTCGACTGGCGGCCTCCAGGGGGAGAGCCTTCTCTGTGGGGGCACCTACTATCTGGAATGAGCTCCCCCCGGAGATTCGGAGGATCCCGGGCCTACGCACCTTCCGCCGCGCTCTTAAGACCCTTTTATTTCGCCAGGCAGGCCTGGCCTGATTCCCCCTTTTTTAAAAAAAAAAGTTATAAATTTTAATTCGTTTTAATCTATTGGGGTTTTAATAGTTTTACGGCCAAATTTATTTAATTGGATTTTAATTGGGTTTTAAATGTTATACTTGTATGTTTTATTTATGGCTGTTCACCGCCCTGAGTCCTTCGGGAGGAGGGCGGTATACAAATTCAATAAACTGAAACGGAAACTGAAACAGTTCGTGGGAACCCCCAAATCCCGCTCATGGCTGGCCCCGCCCACCCTACCCCACCCCTCCCAGGAGTCCCCACGCCTCGGGGTGAGCGTTTACTGGAAGTTTGGGAAACTGGCCCATTTTCAGGCTCCAGAGGGCCTCCGGAACCGGGGGAGGCTGTTTTCGCCCTCCCGGAGGCACAAGAAAAGCCTCCGGAGCCTGGGGAGGGCAAAAACGCCCCCCTCCCGCCATGGTGCAGGAGGCTGGCTAGGCCACACCCACCCAGCAACCAGGCAGAGAAACCCTTGATAAAATTTTTGTAGCCCACCCCTGCCTGAGTTGCCTTGAACCCCTGCTCCAGTGGTGGGTTTCAAATTTTTTTACTACCAGTTCTGTGGGCGTGGCTTGGTGGGCGTGGCATGGGAAGGATACTGTAAAATCTCCATTCCCACCCCAATCCAGGGGAAGGCTACTGCAAAATCCCCATTTCCTCCCGATCAGCTGGGACTCGGGAGGCAGATGGGGACGGGGCCAGTCAGAATTTTTACTACCGGTTCTCCGAACTACTCAAAATTTCCGCTACCGGTTCTCCAGAACTGGTCAGAACCTGCTGAGACCCACCTCTGCCCTGCTCCCCCAATTCCCCCCCCCTTTAATAAAAACAGTAGAAGAATACCCTAGTGTAGGAAGTTAGCACCCACCCCTTTCCTCGAAGAATGAAATATTTTAAGAAATATTAAAAAAGGCAGAATATTATGTTTCCCTGGATGAGAAATGGAGAAGCATGTTTTAAAGACAAAGCAACTCCCACCTTCCTGCCTTCCCCCCTTTGTTAATGGGCCAGAGGCAGAAACTCAATCTTTGACAATAGGACCCATCTGCAACACAATAGCAACAGAAACTAACACAATGGGACCCATCTAGGACAGAAACTCCCCACATGGCACCTGGGAAGATTACATCAGCCAGCAAGGCTAGCTAAGACCCCCGCCCCCTGGGAGTCTGACAACCAATCAGGATACTCTTTCGGGGCCCCAGGAAGTTCAAAGCCAGAGAAAGCATAAAACCCGGGGACTCGCTGCATCTCGCCCCTTTTTCTGTTCAGGATCTCAAACCATGTGATCCTGTCCACCATTAAACCATCTTTCCAAGCAGTCTCCGTGTTTCCAGTGTCTTTTTCCCCACTTGGAGCTGAACCCAGAAGGATATTTCTTCCTACACTAGATTAAAAAGTGTGGACGGGTTAGTATATTTTGACTGAGTTCTAATCCCCAAAATGTTTAGCCCTGCCTCTCGAACTCTCTACCCTGAGTCAGCCTGATCCAGCTTTCTCCCGTCTAAAAGTCAAAAAATTAATGGACTGCTGAGTTAAAAATATACTTGAGGAGGGGAAGGAAACAGTGACCTGTAATATGTTGCCAAGAGCTCTGCTGAATTTTTGGCACCCAGTGCCAGCCGTGGGCGAAGTGCCAAGTAAGGTACTGGGTGAACATAAATACCAGTCAAATAAATATTTTTTCCTCTCCAAAAAATCAGAGGCATATTTGCATCAGCAAAATTCCTGCAGCCAGTGCTACAGGTGGTCCTGGATTTATGGCCAAAGTTTGGAGCCCAAAATCTCCATTGCTAAGCGAGACCGCCGTTAAAGTGAGTTTTGCTCCATTGTTTGTATGATCTTTTTCTGCCGCCGTTGTTGAGTGAGGCACAGAACGGTCGTAAGTCACTTTCTTCAGTTACAAAATTTCAAGCGGTCACTAAATGAATGATCCCGGGGATAGTTGTAAGTGCGAGGACGGTTCGCAAACCCCTTTTCCATCTGCTGCTTCTTGTCCTGCCTTCAGGGGCTTTGGAGAATAGGCTGACCCCCTCTTCTTCGCGGCAGGAGCCCCTCAAATATTAAAATACCACTATCATGTCACCCTTAGTCCTTTTTTTCATTAAACCTACCCAACCTAGAACTAAGGAGAAATTTTCCGACAGCGAGAACAATTAACCAGTGGAACAGCTTGCCACCAGAAGTTGTGGTTGCTCTGTCACTGGAGGATTTTAAGAAGAGATCGGACAAACATTTGTTTGAAATAGTGGAGGATTTACCTGCCTGAGCTGGGGGGGGGGGGGTTGGACTACAAGACCTCCAAGGTCCCTTCCAACTCTGTAATTCTCTTAAACGAAGCACTTCTCCAAACTGCCTTGCATTGTGTCCTTTGTCTGCAAGAGCTTTGAAGCTGACTCAGCCCCATTTCCAAGGTTGAATTAAGGGTGTGCAAGAGAGACGAAAAATCAATCTTTTCACACACGTGCACGCACATGCAACATACGGACTGCCGTCTATTCAACGGTGTGCAGAGGTGAGCACAAGATCCTTACGATGGCCCCAATCGTAAAGAGCCTCCTATAGTAAGTGTCATTTACCCATAAATGTTCCTTTGCTTTTTAATAACATTTCAATATTTTATTGGGAAAACATAACCGCTAGAAAATACAAGGAAGTGCAACCAGAAATACTATGTTTTCCCCAAAATAATACCTTGTCTTATATTTTTTTGAACCCTGAAATAAGCGCTTGGCCTTATTGCCATGCGCTCAAAAGCTTATTATCAGGGGATGTCTTATTTTGGGGGAAACAGAGTATATAACGTGGCTAATGTAACCGAAAAGGAATATTGGTGATTGATTGCTTGGGGGGCTATCGAGTCAAAGAAGTCAGAAAGAAAGTTCAAAAATGGTAATTAACTGGCATTTGAAAAAAACTAGCAATATATCCATAATGTATTGATATAGAAATATAAAGGTAAAGGTTCCCCTTGCAGATATGTGCTAGTCGTTCCTGACTCTAGGGGGCGGTGCTCATCTCTGTTGCAAAGCCGAAGAGCCAGCGCTGTCCGAAGACGTCTCCGTGGTCATGTGGCCGGCAGGACTCAACGCCAAAGGCGCACAGAATGCTATCACTTTCCCACCAAAGGTGGTCCCTATTTTTTCTACTTGCAGGTTTTTTTTACGTGCTTTCGAACTGCTAGGTTGGCAGAAGCTGGGACAAGGAACGGGAGCTCACCCCGTTACGCAGCACTCGGGATTCGAACCACTGAACTGCCGACCTTCCGATCGACAAGCTCTGCATCTTAGCCACTGAGCCACCGCGTCCCAACGATATAGAAATAGCTCAGTTTTTAATGCATTATTCAGTACAAACATGTACGTTTTTGTGACTATTAATTCATCTTTGTTTTAATGTAGCATATTACTCCAGAACAGTAATATTTATATTATAATATATTGAGATTCTTAATATTCTCTTATTTATGTGTCTTGTAGCTGTGTTTCTGAACCTCAGCAACTTTAAGAAGTGGAGACTTCAATTCCCAGAAATCCCTAGTCAGCCATGCTGACTAAGGAATTCTGGGAGTTGAATTCTGGGAGTTGAATTCTGGGAGTTGAAGTCCACACTTCTTAAAATTGCTTTTAGTGCAGAAATACTGCATTACGGGTAGTCCTTGACTTATAACATTTAATCATTTAGTGGTCGTTCGAAGTTTCAAGGGTTGAAGTGACTTATGACCCTGTTTCACACTTATGACCATCTTCCCTATGGTCATGGGATCAAAAATTTTTTGGCAACTCTTATGTTTGGTCTGTGTTTACTTTAATCTTGGGTTCTCCACAAGAGGCCGGATGTCTGAAGGTTCTATGCAGGATCTTTGCTGTTCCTAGTGCAGGTAGTCCTCGACTTACGACGGAATCGGGTGCTGCAATAGTCATAAGTGTGAAAAAAGGGTCATAAGTCACTTTTTTGAGAGCTGTTGTAACTTTGAGTGGTCACTAAATGTTATAAGTCAAAGACTATCTGTATTGCCCAGAGAGCTCTGAGGTTGATCCTGGAAGCTGTTGGAGCCATTCTCCTACCTACATGAGCTGTCGTGACGCAGTGGTTAGAATGCAGTATTGCAGTTCGATCCTGAGCGGCTCAAGGTTGACTCAGCCTTCCATCCTTCTGAGGTTGGTAAAATGAGGACCCAGATTGTCGGGGGCAAGAGGCTGACTCTTTAAACAGTTTAGAGAGGGCTGGAAAGCACTATGAAGCATTATATAAGTCTAAGTGCTATTGCTTGCTATCTATCTATCTATCTATCTATCCATCCATCCATCCATATCTTCCATCATCTATCTATCTATCTATCTATCTATCCATCCATCCATCCATCCATCCATCCATCCATCAATCCATATCTTCCATCTATCTATCTATCTATCATCTATCCATCCATCCATATCTTCCATCAATTATCTATCTATCTATCTATCTATCCATCCATCCATCCATCCATCCATCTATCTATCTATCTACTATCTACTATCTATCCATCCATCCATATCTTCCATCATCTATCTATCTATCTATCTATCTATCTATCTATCCATCCATCCATCCATCCATCAATCCATATCTTCCATCTATCTATCTATCTATCTATCTATCTATCTATCTATCTATCATCCATCCATCCATCCATCCATCCATCCATCATCTATCTATCTATCTATCTATCTATCTATCTATCTATCTATCCATCCATATCTTCCATCATCTATCTATCTATCTATCTATCTATCTATCTATCTATCTATCATCTATCCATCCATCCATATCTTCCATCATCTATCTATCTATCTATCTATCTATCTATCTATCTATCTATCATCTATCTATCTACCTATCTATACCTATCATCTATCTATCTATTTATCTATCTATTTATCTATCTATTTATCTATCTATTTATCTATCTATCTATCTATCTATCTATCTATCTATCTATCTATCTATCTCTTATAATCTGTCTGTCCGTCTGTCCGTCCGTCCGTCCGTCCATCCATCCATCCATCTCTTATCTATTATCTAGCTAACTAGCTATATCATCTATCTATGTCTATCTCTATTATCCTTATCCTCTATCATATCTCTCTCTTTCTGTCTCTCTCCCTCCCTCCCGCCCTTCCTCTCTCTCTCTCTCTAGTTATCTAGTTATCAAACTATCTGATTTCTACAGCCACCCATCTCAGCCAACGACTCTGAGCAGCTTACAATTCAAAAATTTAATTGCAATTAAAATACTAAAAACATTTTCAAACAACAGTTCATACCACTAACCCTTCGCCCCATGTTTTTTGTTTTTTTTAAAAAAAAAATCTGGGCAGGCTCAGAGTGTAAGTCGCCATTTTCTTCCCAAGTACTCAGCTGACTGCCCTTCGCAAATGTGACACTCTGGAATGTCCTGTCTCGGACAGGTACAAAAATTTATCGATGTCCGGTTTCCCTCCCTTGTGAAAAGGCAATTCAGGAACAACAAGCTCACTTAATTCGGTTCTCCAGTGGGTGCAGCGGGCACACAATGCTTGCTTATTCACGGTAGTTTGGCTTTGTGGTTTTGTGTTTGCGTGGGTGTGCAAGTGTTAGGGGGGAGGGCTAATTCAACCTGGATGGTTAGCACGTGATTTCAGGTAAGCTGCAGATCTGCAAAACAGGTAAATTTGGTCGCCAAGTTCATACATTGTATGAACGCGGCATGAAACCGTAGGCATGTCCTCAGGCAGGGTCAAGAGGGGGGCTGCCACCTGCGATCGGAGCCCCTCCCCTAAGTCTGCATGTTTAAAAGGGGGCGGGACTTCAGCTGCCATCTTGACTTTTTTGACACCCCCACACCCCCACACACAAAGATGTTCCCGGTGGTGGGATTCAAATAATTTAACAAACGGTTCTCTGTCTTAATGACCGGCTGGGTGGGCGTGGCCAGGGGGTGTGACGGGCAGCACTCGGCCTCCTGCAGCCTCCTAGGAGCAAAAACTGGCCACGGGGGGGGGGGGGAGCGTGCCGCACCCCCACCCCTACCCCGTGCTCCATTTTGGGCCAAGTAGGTCCCCCTGCAGCCTCCTGGGAGCAAAAATGGGGTGCGTGAGGATTCCTGGAAGGGGTGGGCAGGGCCAGCCAGCAATTTAACAACCGGTTTGCCTGAACCGGCTGAATCCCACCATTGGATGGTCCTAACAAAAGCATAATTCTGTGCTGACTCTAGTTGAGAGTTTCTCCGTCTCAGGACCTTCAAGATGTATAGACTTCAATTCCCAGAATTCCTCAGCCAACCATGGGGGATGGGGATTATGTGTGTGTGGGGGGGCTTTATTTAATTTTATTTATTTATATCCTGCCTTTATTGTTTTTCCAAATAACTCAAGGCAATGAACATATCCAACACACTTTCCTCCTCCTCTTTTAGTCTCCTGTGTCACCCAGCTGGCTTTCGCGGCTAAGGTGGGACTAGAACTCACAGTCTCCTAGTGATTGGCCCAAAGTCACCCAGCTGGCTTTCATGCCTAAGGCGGGA
>WNWU01011183.1:5786-17251 GCA_012654045.1 Ptyas mucosa | reverse complement strand
AAATGCTTTTTAAGTTCAATTATATTTTTTTCATATCTAAATAGATTCTCATTTACTCTCCAGGATCTTCTTTCTCTTTTACCCATCTCAATTTCCATCCAGACCGGACTGTGGTCAGTCAAAGTCCTAGGAAATATCTTTATTTTCATTACTTTAGAAAGTAAGTTAGAAGTTAAGAGAAAAAAGTCTATTCTGGAAAAGGATTTGTGCCTGTCTGAGTAAAAAGTAAAGTCCAATTCATTTGGGTTTCGAATTCTCCAAATATCTTTCAATTCCAAATCCTCTTTCAGTTCAAAAAAAAGCTTGTGGTAATTTATTCCCTATTTTGGCCGTAGTTTTTTTATCCAATCTAGGTTGGATTACTCCATTCCAGTCGCCCATTATTATAATGTTTGAATAGTCCCAATCCAGAATTTTTAAATGAAGTAACTTGTAAAAGTTTTCCTGCTGTTGATTTGGGGCATATATTCCGACCAACAAGATTGGTCCACCATCTGTAATAACTTCAATTGCAATATATCTTCCATCTTTATCTACTTCTATAGTTTTAGCTACAAGTCTCTTATTTATATATATCACCACTCCATTCTTCTTTTCCAAATTTGAAGCAGCAAATTGCATTCCCAATTTTGAATTTATCAAGTATTTCTGATCTTGCAATTTTACATGAGTCTCCTGTAAGCAAATAACATCATTATGAAATTGTCTCAAATAGTGAAATATCTTCCTTCTTTTTTGTGGAGAATTCAGTCCGTTAACATTCCAAGACAAAAATTTAAGTGCCATTTGACCCTGTCTGAAGTTTTGAGAGCAATTGTTGAAGATTCTCTCCTACGGTAGCAATCTTCGGTTTAGCTCCTCCCATGACTTCAGCTTGCTGCTTATCTTTAGGTCTTTTCTCACGCTGTGGCTTTATATATTCTTGCTGCTGTTGCTTCATTTGTTTAGACATTGCTCTGGTTATACGTTGCTCTTCCACTTTGGATGTTGTTACTTCCAAAGCCATCGCCTCCTCTGTGATGGTTTTAGACATTTCTTCCAAAGGAGAAGCTTCAAATGGTGCAAAAGGGTCAACCACAACACCACCTACTGCTCCCATTAATTCTCTTGCCTCCCTTTGCGACTGCCTTATTTGTGCTTCTGTTTCTTGATCAATCTCAGCTTGTAATTGAGCTTCCTTATCTATTGGTGAAGATGTGCGTGGAGGAGGAGAGCCCGCTTTCAAAACGTTATAATAAAATTCTTCTGCTTTCTCAATAGTGTTAAGGCGGTATCTCACTCCTCGCAGCCTGAGTATTACACCTATTGGCGCATCCCACCTGAATTGTATGTTCTGTCTTTTCAATTCTGCCACCAAAAATCCAAAATCCTTTCTATCTCTTAACATTTTGGGTGGTAATTCTTTAAAAACTCCAATCTCACTTCCATCAACTTGAACAGTTGTAACAAAAGAATTTTGCAAGATTTCATTTCTCATTCTTCTGTCTGTAAAGTATATAACCACATCTCTAGGCAGTTGTCTTTGTACCGCCACACGAGAATTAACTCTGTAGACCTTGTCCATCTTGCACAAAACCACGTCTGGTTCCACTTTCAACATAACTGCCAAAGCCTCTGCACAAATTTTCCTAAGATCTTCCCTGGTGTTCTCTTTTACACCTCTCAGTCTGATAGCATATTCCATTGATCGAAATTGCATCATAGTAATCTCATTTTGCATTTTTTGTGTAACTTCTTCAATTTCTATAATTCTTGAGTCAGAAGCTCTAAATTTGGTCTCCATCTCTGAGGCAAGATTCTCCACTTTTTTATCAATCTGCAACACTACCTCAGACAGGCCTTTAACCACTGTTTGAATATCTTGTTTAACTGCATCATATTTCTCTTGAACCATTCCTTTAACCTCCTTCTCTGATCTTTGAATTTCTTTAATAATAAGGTCATATTGACTTTCTTCCTTTGTCTGAGATTGCAACTGCGCTGTTTGAGGCTGTTTCTGTTTATGTGTGGGGGAGCCCCCCCCCTGGTTGCTTTGTTGCCATTTTACCTCTTAAGGATCTTCCTTTTCCACAAACTCTAGCAACTTTTCCCAAAAAGTTCTCCAGATTCAATCAGGTCTATAAAAGTCAATTGGTATTTTTATTTTATTTTATTTTATTTTTTGGATACTTTTCTGCCTCTTCCAGCCGGATTTGTTACTTTAAAATGTAGCCGGATACACTGATCAGATTACTTTCGCTTTCAGCTTTCTCCACTGAAAGCAAGCGCCATTTTTTTTCCCCCTTTCTCAGAGCCAAATTACTTTCACTTTAAGAACTCTTTAAAATAGTCCAAAAAGCTTCCAATACTTGCTGTTTAGTGAGAAGTTTGAAATCTTCCTTATTTTTCGTTGTTATTGGTAATGCTGCCGCGCTGTCTTGCTCTGCTTTGAAGCAGAGTTTCCCGGTCGTCCGGAGCTTCAGCGGGGTGGATAGGGAGTCCCACCCTGTTAACTCCCCAGAAGCAGGAAAAGCTTTCTGGGGGTCTCACAGGGGACTCTACCTGCAGCCGCCGGCTCTCCTCACAAGCACCTCAAGTCTCAGAGTCTTTCGAGCCGTTTCAGTTGCCGAAACGGCTCTTTTACGGGCGATCGGGCTGGCGGTCTTCAAAGGACCGTCAGCGACAGCTGACGGCAACAGCAGAAGTCCCACACAACTGTCTTTTTGTGCCCTGTTCCTTTTTATTTTTTTATCCTTTATTCCAGGGGTGTCAAACTTGATTTCATTGAGGGCTGCATCAGGGTTGTTTTTGACCTCAGGAGGCTGGGGTGGAGGGGCCAGGGTGGGTGTGGCCAGCTTGATGTCACTTCTGTCTGGGGCACCTGTGGTGGCCTGAACGCTCTGCCAGCGAAAATGGGCTCCCGAGCTCCGTTTTCAGCTGCCATGGCCTCCTGCAACCCTCTGCCAGTGAAAACAGAGCTCGGGAGCCCATTTTCACTGGCAGAAGCACTGCGGCCCAGTCCTTTGCTGTTTCCAGGGCGGCCCCGTGGGCCAGATCTAAGTACCCTGCGGGCTGGATCCGGCCGCCGGGCCTTGAGTTTGAAAAAGCTTTATTCCCTTTTTCATGTGAATTAAATATAGCTGCTACATGAATACATGAAAATTCTAAATTTTCTGGTTTGCTAATGTGAGCAACCAAGGGGAATGAAATGTCTTCTGTAACTCAGCACATAATGGTTTTATAATCCATCAAATGCTAAACTGGGAATTGTGCTTTATTAGAACTTGCAAATTCAGCTATTGTAGTATCAAGTATACAGCACTCAGAAACTATGTCTTAATTAAGAATATGTTTAATTATTTATTTAATTAATTATTAACCTAGCCACTATATGTGGCAAAGAATTCAATCTAGGAAGGTGGAGTATGAATAAATCACTTAGTCTCTCCTCTGCTACTGGTAAGCGAGGCAAACTCTGCTTTATAGTAGAAAGGAAACACAGGGCAGTCTTTCCAGAACAATTAGCCTTTGAAGTGCTAGATCACTTCTCATTAAAAAGTAAAATTATTTTTGTTAGCAAATTATGAAGCTAGCAACTTTCTGAGTTTGAGTAAGAAACTATATACTTCTCTGTAGTCGTTACCACTGATTACCCTTATTTTTCTTTGTGCTGAGACTTTAATGATTAACTCATAAATGTAGATGCTGGATAAGTATTGGGATTCTATAATCGAACAGAATATTCATGTTATATCCTATTTTTTTGGTGGGGGGGCTTACACAAAGGTGAATTTCCAGATGTTAAATGACAACTTCCATCATTCCCTGCCATCAGCCACACTGACACTTGGAAATCTGATCCAATTACATTACATAATTTAGATAATCTTTCTCTGTACCGAGTAGAAACCTGACTAAATGCATACCTTCATAAAAGAGTCTACTTGCTTAGCTGTAATACTGTGAATTTTCTCAAGATCCTGTACCTATAAAAAGAAAAAAAAAGATACAATAAAGTATAGCCCATCATTTAGACTGGGCAAAAAATATTAACTACGATCCTCAGAACTCTCCCTAATACAGACAGTCCTCAACTTACGACCTCAACTGAGCCCAAAATTTCCATTGCCAAGGGAGGCTATTGTTAAATGAATTTTGCCTCATTTTACAACCTTTTTGCCAGAGTTGTTAAGCAAATCACTGCAGTTGTTGAGAGAATCATGAAGTTGTTAAGTGAATCGGGCTTCCCCCATTGACTTTGCTTGTTGGAAGCCAGCTGGGAAGTTTACAAATGGTGATCAATGACCCCAGGACACTGCAATTATCAATACATGCCAGTTGCCAGGCACGTGAATTTTGGCCACATGACCATAAGGATGCTGCAACTATTATAAGTTTTTTCAACCAAATCTGTTCCCATTGCTGGAAGTCAAGGGGATATCCAAAATTTCGCCCCCAGGCTATCATACAATCCTTCACTACATCCTGTCCTATCTGCAGAGACAATAAATATGTGTAACATTTAGATAGTACTCCTTTCCCTCCTTCTAATAAGATCTTATCCAATTCTTGTCTTTTACGGTAAATTCCTTCGCTATATAAATCTTTTTTATGTCTGGAGTGCACTTGGGAGTAAGACCACCAGTCTATCTTATATCCTTGAAGAGTTAATAATTCTCGTGACTTCGGATTACCCTGAACATCCAAAAAAACTTCATACGTCAAAGTTTTCCCCCCTTTATACAATGTCGGGTAAATCTGAGCTTCCTGTGCCAAAATCAAACATGGAACTTTTTAATATACTCTTCTTCTAATCTTTTCCCAAGTGTACCCAAGAGTCCTACGTAAATAGTGATCATCAAAGTGTCTGGGGCGGCTGGACGCTCCCGGCCATAAAAAATAGTGCCAGCCATGTTGAAGATCGGCTCCCTCAAATGTCAAAAGTCGTCTCTTTTGTAGGATCATCCATTCTTTCACCCAAATCAAGTTCGCTGCTTGGTAATAGAGCTCCCAATTTGGGAGTCCCAGTCCTCCTCTGTTTTTGGGTTCTTGTAACATTTTAAGTCTAATCCGCGGCTTCTTTCCCTGCCAGATAAACTTGGAAATACTCCTATCTAAATTTGTAAAAAAACTCTTTGTTTAACCTTACCGGGGCTGTTTGGAATAGAAATAGCCATTTGGGTAACACGCACATCTTAATAGTTGCCACCCTTCCCAAAATTGATAGCTGGAGATTTTTCCATCTTTCTAGATCTCTGAGCATCTGGTTGTAAAGAGGAAGATAGTTATCCTCCTTTATGGAGGAGCATCTGGCAGTCAACCATATACCCAGATACTTAATTTTATTTGACATTCTTAAACCCATTAACTGCTCCAACTGTTGCCTTTGCATCTGAGTCATATTTTTCGCTAGGATTTTAGTTTTTTCTTCATTCATCAATAATCCCAAAAGCTATTTCTCAGGGCTGCTTGCCCATTGCCCTAATCATCTTTGTTGCTCTTCTCTGCACTCTTTCTAGAGTCTCAACCTCTTTTTTACATTGTGGCGTCCAAAACTGAATGCAGTATTCCAAGTGTGGCCTTACCAAGGCATTATAAAGTGGTATTAACACTTCATGTTATCTTGATTCTATCCCTCTGTTAATGCAGCCTAGAACTGTGTTGGCTTTTTTGGCAGCTGCAGCACACTGCTGGCTCATATTTAAATGGCTGTCCACTAGGACTCCAAAATCCCTCTCACAGTTACTACTATTGAGCCGAGTACCACCTATACCAGTGATGGCTAACCTTTTTGCCATCGCGTGCCAGGAGAGGGGGGGGCGGGGGAGGGTCGTGCGTGCACGTGCCCACACGCATGTGCACGCAACCCCCCTCCCCCCCTCCTGGCACATGATGGCCTGGTAGGCCCGTTTTTCTTTCTTACCTGGCTCCAGATCCTGTCTATTTATCTGGGAAGGGCGAAAACAGCCTTTCCCACTCCCTTGGAGGCCCTACGGAGGCTGAAAGTGGGACAGGAAGTGACATTTTTTCCTGTCCCCAGCCTCCAGAACCTCTCTAGGAGTCTCTAGGAGCCTCTCTAGGAATCTCTAGGAGCCTCTCTAGGAGTCTTTGGAGGCCGGGGACAGCAAAAAAGTCACTTCCTGTCCCACCGGAAGTCAGGAAATGGGCCCTTTCAGCCTCCGTAGGGCCTCCAAGGGAGTGTGAAAGGCTGTTTTTGCTTTTCCCAGATAAAGACAGGATCTGGAGCCAGGTATGAAAGAAAAACGGGCCTTCCCCACCCACCCCAGTCCCTCCAGAGGCAGGAAACAGCCTGTTTCCCTACTTCTGGTGGGCCCAGAAGGCCCGAAAATCAGCTGGCCGGCGGGCGCATGCACCCCAGAGCTGAGCTGGCGTGCCCACTAATATGGCTCCGCGTGCCACCTGTGGCACGCGTGCCATAGGTTCGCCATCACGGACCTATACTATACCTGTGCATTTTGTTTTTCTTCCCTAAATGTAGAACCTTACTTTTTTCACCACTGAATGCTCAAGTCTGTCAAGATCCTACTGTATCTTAAACCTATCTTCTGGAGTGTTGGCTATTCCTGCCAGCTTGGTGTTGTCTGCAAATTTGATGAGTTCCCCATCTATCCCCTCATCTATGGAGAACATAGACTTCCAATTGAGAGGTTGAAATGACTCCTTCCCAGGAGATACCTCTGTTCCTGTATGTTTGTGTGTTATTTTAAAAACTGTGATACATATAGCAAATTGGCTGGAGAAAAATTCTGCTACTCTTCCTGTTCTTCACCAAAACGAAGCCAAAACCTATTTACCCACCTTTTTCTTTCGGCCTCTGGTCTTCTGTTTCTTAATAACACTCTCCTCTTCTTCCTGACTCTTGACAGGTGTCTGCACTGGAGAGGAAAAGAAAGCAAATTGGGACTTTGCAACACAGGAGAAAAAGGAAGGCCTGACTTCAAAAACAGGGGTGAAATGCTCCCGGTTCGGACCAGATCGCCTGATCCAGTAGCAATGGTGGCAGGTGGTTTGCAGAACCAGTAGCAAAAATCCCTGTCCCCACCCCATGCCCAGCTGAGCCGCGCGATCATCAGAGGCTTTTTTTATTTTTAAAAGCATTTTTTCTACAACCTCTTTGGCCGAAAAAAATGCTTTTAAAAGTAAAAAAGTAAAAAAAAAAGCCTCTGACGATCCCAACTGAGTTGCCTGATCGTCAGAGGCTTTTAAAAGCATTTTTTTACAACCTCTTCGGTCAAAGAGGTTGTAGAAAAAATGGTTTTAAAAGTTAAAAAAAAATTGGCCACGCCCACTCAGTCACATTACCCCCCACCAAGCCACGCCCACAGAACCAGTAGTAACAAATTTTACATTTCACCACTGTTCAAAAACCTTCCTAACCACCTCACCTTGTTGGAAGGGCAGTACTGTGGCCTGTTTTCGGGGTTTTGCAGCTTGGGGGAAAAGCGCACCTTTGTTCTTCAGAGTCTGGGCTTCCATTTCTATCTGCTTTTCTTTAACTCTCTGGAAGAAGCAGGGGCAAAATAAGTGCTAATTTAAGGGGTAGGTGGGGAAAAGAAAAAAAATCATGATATCTTTGTGGAAAAGAAAAGACTATTACTGAACTAATAGTTCAACCAGAATCTTATGGCAGTCAATCATCACCTCTATTGCTATGAACCTCTTCCTTCAACACACAAGTGGCATAGAATTTATTTAACAGCATCTGCCATGATATCTCCTTGGGGTTACCTGCTCTATCTAAATACCTCCCTTTTTAATTTATCTCTTTACCATTCCATTCAAATTAATGCCTATGTCAGGTTCTGACATTGTCTTAAATAAATCGCATTTCCAAACAAATAGTCTTTGATGAAATCTTTCTTTTATTTAGAACAACCTGTCTGGTCCCAACTCTGTCGGTGCCAGTACTGACCTGCTGACCCCCAAACCCTTCCCTTTCCGTTCCCCAATTCTAGCTTCTCATTGGCCATCTTCCAAGTCACTCTCACTACTTCACCTCACAGGAATGTCCCCCTCCCATCCCATCTCCTAGGTGATATCATCTGCTGGGTAAGTAAAATGGGTGAAAAGTCAAACTGCTTCTTCTCTCTCTTTTTTTTTTCCATGTCAGCACTGGAACGGATGTAACTTGGAGTGCTGACATCCGGCCCCTCCCCCTTCCTTTTTCCCCAAGGAGAAAACAAGGTAAATACCGTTATCCCATCCGAGGGTGTGTCCCCCCACCTCCCGGCTTGCCCGGGTGATCTGCATGGAATTTGGCTATAAGGCAGTCAGCTTGGATGTTTGTGCTCTTCACCCAGGAGGCCTCTGACAAGGGGTAGCCCTTCCACTTGATTAAGTATTGGAGGCGCCCCCTGTGCCACCTCAAATCGAGAATTTGCTGTACCTCATAGTGAGTGTGGCCCCCAATGACCAGGGGCTTGGGGGTGGGTCACGTGGTGCCGGCCTTAAAAGTTGACCCCACCACAGGCTTTAGGAGGCTGCTGTGGAAAACGGGGTGTATCTTCCCTAGTAGCCGGGGCAACTGCAGTTGTACTGTAACCGGGTTGATTACTTTTACTATAGGGAGCGGTCCTATAAATTTCGGGCCCAATTTCCTGCTCGGGAGTCTAAGTATCAAATACTTGGTGGAGAGGTAGACCTTCTCTCCCACTCGAAATGGTCTTTGGGGAGTTCGGTGCTTCTCTGCTTGTTTCTTATAGGAATGTGCCGCCTTGGCCAACGCCCTCTTAACGTTCTCCCAGGTTTCTCTCAACATGGCCATCCAATCGGTCAAGCTGACTGAGGAAGGGGGCTCCCTTGGGTACTCTGGCATGGGGACGAAATCCATACCACTCACTATTTTAAACGGGGTTAATCCCGTGCTGCTATGGACAGCATTATTATACGCGACCTCCGCAAAAGATAGGAGGTCTGCCCAATTGGACTGTTGGTAGTCGACATAGCATCTTAAGTATTGCTCTATCATGGCATTCAGTCTCTCCGCCCCCCCATTGGTGCTCGGGTGAAACGCTGAGCTGAGGCCTTGGGACAACCCTATGGATCGTAGAAACTCTCTCCAGAACTTTGCGGTGAACTGGACCCCTCGGTCAGAGATGATCCTTCTGGGTACTCCATGCAAGTGGTAGATATGCTTCAGGAACAGTTTGGATAACTGGCGGGCTGATGGTAGCCCGCTGCAGGGTATAAAGTGCGCCTGTTTGGAGAACAAGTCTATAACAGTCCAGATCACTGTGTTTCCACCACTCCTTGGTAGTTCTACTATGAAATCCATCGCAATCACATCCCATGGTCTTGTCGGTTCAGCTACTGGTTGCAACAGTCCGGGGGGGGGGGGCATCCTGGCCGTTTCTTCATCGTGGCACAGATGGTACAACTTTTTACATAACTGACTACGTCTTTTCTCATGTGGGGCCACCAGAACTGTCATCGTACTAAGTGTAGAGTTTTTAGGAAGCCGAAATGTCCCACTGGTTTGACGTCGTGGCTCCTCTTGAGGATCAGGGTGCGTAGAGTCTGTGGGACATAGAGTTTTGCCCCTTTCCATGCTAGGTCATCCCTTTTTGTCAAGAGATGTTGATTGTCATGAAACCAGGGGTCCGCCGCTGTTTCAGTTTTGAGTCTTGTCATTAAATCACTTTCAAGTTGGCCCTGCTGGTTGCGGCGTTGCCATCTGGTGACCACTTGACCCACTACTTGGGTAGAGGGGATAATGGCGTTCACTACCTGCTCTCGCTCACTGTTGTATTGGGGCATCCAGGAGAGGGCATTGGCCAGAAAGTTCTTCCCCCCTGGAATGTGCTTGAGCTCGAAGTTGAAACGATTGAAGTATTGCGCCCACCGGACTTGCCTGGGCGACAACTTCCATGGGGTTCTGAGGGCCTCCAGATTCTTGTGATCAGTCCAAACTTTGAACCGTCTCTGGCCTCCCTCTAGTAGGTGTCGCCAGGTCAGCAGCGCCCATCTCACCGCGAACGCTTCCTTCTCCCACGCCGCCCATCGCCTCTCTGTGTTGGTGAGCTTTCGGGAGGTGTAGGCACAAGGTTGTAGGCTCCCTTGACCGTTCTTTTGGAGCAGCACGGCCCCTACTGCCACATCGCTGGCATCTGCTTGGATGACAAAGGGCTGTTCGGGGTCAGGATGCTTTAAGACAGGTTCTTTTGCAAACATCTCTTTTAGTGCTTCAAATGCCCGTTGGCAGGTCAGGTCCCACTGTAGGGGTTGTCCCGGGTGGGGCTTCGTTGCCGGACTCCCTGTCTTTAGGAGGTCCGTCAGAGGTTTGGCAATTCTTGCAAACGAGGGGATGAATTGTCTGTAGAAGTTCGCGAACCCTAAGAAGCTTTGCAGTTGTCTGCGGGTGCGAGGGGGTTGCCATTGTAGAACTGATTGTACTTTGGCTGGGTCCCTCTCTACCCCCTTGTTGCAGGAAAAATGGGACCAGGCCAAGCTCTTCAATGCAGGAAAAAGTTTATTGTGCACGGTTCAAACAGCCCAAAAGCAAACAAACAAGTCTGAACCCCGAAAGGTTCTCCCAGGCACATTTTTATGCAGTCTTAGTATGTATACACATCAGGGAGTGTTACATTTCACACGTAGGAGCTAACCTCCATCAGTCTTACAAACATCAAAGACGGGTGAGGATAATAAACATTTGCTAACATATTCATGTTCTCTGTTCAGGACCCTAAGACACAACAAAGGGAGATAAGAGGCTGGAAGACGCCTCTAGAGTAATAAAGGAAGCGGCATTTGTTATCTAGGGATATACATGACATTTAGGGTGCCCTAAACAATGAGGAACAGAATACAGTTGTTCTGGGTCACCTCACCCTTTCACAGGAGGCCCCTTCGTCATCTCAGCCACCTTTATCGGCACGGAAGAGGGAAGTTAGCCTTAACCAAAGTCCCAGGATTATAATATTTTACATTATAACCAATATCTGAATTTGGGCTACCTCATACCAGGTAATGGACTAATACGTCCTCTATAATTTTTATATCACAGTCTACTTTGCAGCCTATACATAAAACACAATCTATACAATGGGTGCAACAACAACACTCACACCCACAATTACAAAACCAACACATCTGAATACAATTCTTTTGTCTGTGTCCTTTAACAGGTAACTTTCAATTTAACTTGAGCAGGGACTTCCTTCATAGAACTGTATGGTCAATCAGGGATCTGCGCGGTCAGAATATCAAGTGTCTCTGGCCGTCCACAAAACCACTGCTTATATCTGTAAAACACAATAATCAATAGGGCTAACACCCCAATTACCCAAAGTGGCCACACCCAATTTTCTTCCCATATGGATCCACAACAATCTTCTTTCCCTCGCCAGGAATTATATTCCGGAACAATTCAAGAAGGCAGGTATGTCATCCTCTTTTCACAACGTATAGTGGACTACACCGGCATAGTCACATCCCTGGAACCTATATACAAAATACAAAAGCTT
>WNWU01011181.1:0-11436 GCA_012654045.1 Ptyas mucosa | reverse complement strand
CAGTAGTGCCAAGATGATGCATCTAAATAAATTAGTTCTTTGAGGAAATGAAATGCCTCCGAGTTCTATTTGTAATGGGTGCATTACTTGGAACGTGACAGACAGCTGAGGTCAAAGCAGGAATTGGGGGGGGGCAAAAAGAGTCCCTCCCTAGTTTGGGGGCTGTAAGGGGGATGGGAGGAGGGAGAGAGAAGTACTTTCAGACTTGTAAGGTTCTTTATTCTAGCTTTACAAAAAAGTAGAATTAGCTCATTTGGTTGAGTTTCCTGTCTGGTGCACCTCATAAGGCTGACAATCTTGCAAGCCTCCTTTTTCCAAAGAAAGGAATTTTAGGAATGGCCTTTGATCCCCAGGGAGCTCTGCAATCTGCCAAGCATCCAGCCGCAGCGTTGTTGCAATGGCAGCAGCAGATAGAGGCACAGATGATCAACTTGCAGAATGCTACGACACAATTAATGTAACAGCTGGGGCAGAATTAGCCTCAATTCACAGCAGTACAATTTGTGGCTCAGCCGATGTTCCTGTATTCCCATGGGAGCTTGCTAGAGAAATTCAGAGGGGACCAGGAATAATTCTGGACATTCAGTGTCATTGTATTATGTTTATGGGAGGCAAGCTAGTGGAGTTTTCTACTGAATGCACCAAAGTGACTTCTGCTAAATTTGCTGAAGGAAGCAGCAGCTAAGTGGACCATACTGTTCAAACTTTATTTAATTTTACCAAACATCATCATGTTGCTGCCTAGTTTAGACACTATTTTTATTTTCTATCTTATAGCAATAGCACTTAGATTGACATACTGCTTCACGATGCTTTCCAGCCCTCTCTAAGTGGTTTACAGTGTCAGCCTCTTGCCCCCAGCAATCTGGGTCCTCATTTTACCCACCTCGGAAGGACGGAAGGCTGAGTCAACCTTGAGCCTGGTCAGCTTCGAACTGCCAAACTGCTGGCAATTGGCAGTCAGCAGAAGTAGCTTGCAGTACTGCATTCTAAAATCCAAATCTTATTGGATTTTATTTATATATTTTTATTCAAATTTTATTTTCAGTGAGCTTTATTGTTAAGAATTTCAGAGAATTTCAGCTACCGGACAGTTTACAAAATAAAAACAAATAAATGGGGTCTGTCTCTTCCTCTTTTCTGGTGACCATACTTGAAATAGCTGGGAAGAAAGATAAGTATCACTAGGAAGTGTAGGATGACAGATATTCAACAGCAAGCATTTTAAATCCTGATGCAGGGAAGCATATGGAAACTGTGCAAAATAATTACAATAATTAAGAAAAGGGGATTATTAAAATATATTATTGTTAATCAAGAATGTATTGCCGTGATGGCGAACTTATGGCACGCATGCCACAGCTAGTTTACAGAGACCTCTCTGTGGGCATGCGAGCCGTTGCCCAGCTCAGCTCCACCACGCATGCGCGCCTCCCGCTGGCCAACTGATGGGCAGGGCACATGTGGGAAATGCGCACGCATGTGTGGGTCGGACGCATGCACAGGGGTCATACGCACATGCGTGGGGGGCGGGGAGGAGCACAGCAGGTGCGGCGCCCCCCCTCATGCCCTGTTTTTGGTCCCAGGAGGCTGCAGGTGTTTCAAGTAATTTTAATCGAAATGCAGTTAAAACGCTATACAAGCCATTGAGAATATAAATACAGTATATACAACAGGAAGTGCCTCACAGGAGCAAATAGAGGTAAATCCTAGAGAGGCAGGAAATGCATCACAAAACAATGGAGATGAATGCGAAAGAGGAATAAAACTGCATACAAGGCTGACATAACACCTATAACAGCAGGGAGGCCTACTAGGCCCAAAACGGGGTGTGGACGGGTTGCGCGCGCATGCGCAGTGGAGGTGGGAGCAGGGGGAACGTGGGGGGGTCGTGTGCATATGAGCAGGTGGAGTGTATTGCATTATGGGTGCCAGCACACATGCACGCGATTGCGCACTTTCAGCACACAACGAGAAAAATGTTAGCCATCACTGATGTATTGTGAAAGATTCCTTATCTGATGAAAATTGGGAATACATATTTTTATGTAGCTAAGTCACCAACTAGGAGAGATGACTGAACCTTATTAGCAGAAGACAGTTCGGAACGAATTGATATATACAGGATTGGATTCCTACAGTCGTTCTTTAATTCATTTACAAATAAGTCCACTAGTGCTTAAAAAGAAGCTATTGCTTATCCGCAGGATTCTATAGATATTCAGGAATAGGCGTGGCTGAATGTCAAATACATATTTGGCTTCCCTTCCATCTTATATATTACATGCATTCTGTGCAATGTAAAATTCAGTAAACTGGCACCTACGTGGTCTCAAGAGCAAAAGAGGACAAAACTCATAGGTTTTCTTTATAAAATAAAACCTTCCCAGAAGCAAAAACAACTCCTAAAGGTAGTATGTCCTGGGACAGCAAGCTAAAATGTGAAAACAATGACACTGTCTAAACATTCTCTCTTATTGGATTAATACTGCTCTAAAGTTGACCTGCATGTTACCTAACGCTATTATACATACAATGAAATCTCTATTACATGGTCCCAGGATGCCTTTCCGCAGCACAGTCATGCAGGGTCACATAGCAAACATACTTCATCTTATCTGCACAATATTAACAATATTAGCTCAATATTTCTTAGAGACCTGCTCCTTAGATCTGATGCCAATGGTATCCATTTACTGTATGAGAAGATTATTATCCCCAATAGGTCACAAACCTGAAAAGCCTGCCCTCTTCCACTCCACCCTCATCTCCTCGGTCAGGCAATTTTGTTGTCACTGCTGTTGAACCTATTTATTACAAGAAGTGCAAAAAACATTCCCACTGGATCCAGAATGTGGATCTTGACATTCTACCACATGAAAACCTCAAGTTGTTACTTCTCAGTCTGGTGGCCAAGAGCAGAATGCTGCCCTCTCTTCCTTTTATAGAGACACGATCCCCAACAACACATATTTAGTCAGTGCTTACAGGTAGTCCTCTACTTATGACTGCAACTGGGACTGGAATTTTGGTCATAAGTCATGATGGTCTTAGTCCCATTTGACCGGACCCAATTTTACAGACATTTTTATAACAGTCATTAAGTGAATCACGCGGTTGTAAGTTTGAACCCATTCTCTCAAATGGGAGGAGGGTTTTTTTGCCGAAAACTAGCAAAAACCATTACAAATTGTGGTCATGGGATTGCAAGACACTGCAACCAGTTGTAAAAGTGAGCCGGTTGCCAAGCACCTAACCACAGGGGAGCAACATTTTACAATGGCTGGAATTGTTTTATGGGCCCTAAAGCCCCCTTTCCAAGCCTATTGTAACTTCAAATTATCATTAAGCCTATTGTAACTTCAAATTATCATTAAACAATCGGTCATAAATCGAGGACTACCTGTATAGGAAATTCTTAAGCATGTAGTTCTTTCTTTCTTGATACCAGCTCTGTAAATGATAGGTTGGTTTTCAATATGACAATAGGTACAGCAGCTTTACTTCCACAGAGCCTTTATGTTCTTATTCCTCTGGTGTTTTTCAAAGGGAATGCAGGCCCCAGGAAAAGGAGGCTAGAATTCTTACATTGAGTTGATGGCAGACCTAAAGAGAGAGACAAGGTTTCCCAAAAGTGTGCTTCTATGTGAACAGAACTACTCAAGCTGAAAAAGAGGATTAGATTGGTGAAATCCCTAACTGTTATCTAATCTCAGAAGTTCCGGGGTGAGGATTTTGTAATAGCTGCAAACTAAGAATGCTGTAAGAGGACACTCTGCCTACGTGTGTATCCAAGGTTAAGCTTCCACACTGAGGTTTCTAGGTTAGGGTCTAGGTGATGAGAAGATTTAACAAGTTTAAATATGGACTCATTTTTTTCCTAGAATTTAAAAACACTGGTTGTGGTTCACACCGCATGCTTAACCTGGTACCTACTGAATTATTCCACTTCCTGGGATCACACAACACATGGAACCATAAACTGGCCAGTGGTCTGGGTTGCACATTTTGCTAAGCCTAACCAAAGTTAAGACCCATCAGGCTCACCATGTTATGTGAATACGTGCACTGTGCCTTTATCTGACTTAGTTAAGCCTGCGGTGTGAAAACAGCACTACAAAGCACTTGTTAGAAAGTCCTTCCTAGTAGATAGTGGTCATAGGTAGCACCAATGCTATTTGGATAGCTGAAGTTCATCCGTTGTGCAATTGTGTTGACAAGAGATATTCAAGCAGGCCTAGTGGAGGTTCAGAGCTTGGCCAAGTCATTTCTTGGGCAACCCCTCTCATGACCTATTGTGAGATGCACTTATCATGATATTGGGCAAAGCGTTACGCCGCTTCTTCCAGGAGCCCAGCTCCCGAGAGTACCTCCTGATCTGTCTAAACCAGTGATGAGTCCGTGCCTTGTCCCCATCTCGAAATATGAAGGATTCCCGTCTTATCTCAAGCAGTTCAAATGTATCGTCGCAGTCGGGATCCACAGAGACCACACAGTTGCTGAGTCTCAAGGGTTCCCTGAGCAAACTGAACTTCCCATTGTTCTTATCCCGAATAAGGACCAATACTGCATCTTTCACAGAGCCTGGCTCCCCCGGTTCAAAACTGGACTCAGACGCACGCCTGATGTTGACCATCAGGAGAACTTGCATCTTCTGGAACTTTAACGTCTTGCTGCCCTTTTTCACCCATTGTCCATCAGGGGGCTGGGCCAGCTGTAAGGGGCCTTCCATCACAAACCGTGTTTCTTCCCGCAGCCAGCCCATTGTTTTGAGAGCAGTTTCCCTCATTTCAATGTTGATCACCTCTCGGTTCTTCTTGCTGTCCTGGCGGAAGGAGCGCAGAGTCCACGAATTCCCTTCCTGCTTGGTTTTCATATTGATGTGTTCCAGATGGGACTCAATGCGGCTTTTGGCCTCCAGCAGACTGCTGTAATCCGGGTGGTATTCCATAGTGGCTTTGATGATACGGCTCAGAAGAAGGGGATACTTGGTGACTCTCTGTAGTGGAGCTATGAGGAAGGACCTCAGATTCATGCGACGAAGGGCAGTGTTATCATTCTGAGAAACATTGAGAAATATCCTGCAGACAAAGGAAATGATTAAATCGTAACTTTTTCATGCCTACAAAACTGTAGGAAAACCTGAGGGTGGAGTTAAAAGAGGGATCAGTCTAGAATTCCTATGTAGTCACGACTAAGTCCAACCCCTCTTGAATTTCATTGACCCTTATCTAACTCCTAGCAGGTGCTAACTGTTGTTTGAGAAGATTCCTGTGTATAGGCTTTTTAGCAATAAATCAGTTTAATTGGACCTCATGTGTGGACCTGGTTTTTTGTGCTGAACAAAACATATTTATCTCTAGTGACCAAGTGCCTTAACAATGCATTATGCTGGTGCTTGGTGGAACTGAATTATTTTTCCACTCATCCTTCTGGATAATTACTCAGCCTATTTCAGAGTTTAATTTATTATATTAATTATGCAGCATGGAATAGGAGTTCTACTCAAAACCCGAATCTTATCATGAGTCATCTTTTAGATGGAGCAAGGATCGAAATGTCAATCCTACTGATTCACTCCTACCAGAGATACAAAGAAGATCTACTGAGGCAAAATTCTTCATTTCTGCATAATGGCAGCATAGTAGGCTGGCCCAATTATTACACAGACTTAGGCAGATGTTTTGGACAAGACACCTGAATGCAGCAATCATAGTTCCTAATCATAGTTTTTCATCACCTTTCATCCTATCAAATACCTTTTCTTTTTGTCTTCACAGAAGATAGGAGTTTTATTCAAGAATTGACTTTGCTGCACTTACAAATTTCTACCTCAGGAGTAATGAATTAAAATAAAACCTTAGGCTGGCTCAATACTTTCAGTTACTCTCTTCAAGTTTAGCAAAGTAATGGAATCTGTCTTAGTGACTTTCATTGTACCTCTGAGTCAGTGTTGACTCAAAGTGTTGACTAGTCCCTGCCTTTCGCTTAGCATGATTTTCTGAATTGGTTTGCTATTGCCTTCTTCGTGGGCTAAGAGAGAGGGACTGGTTCAAGATCACCCAGCTGGCTTAGCTCAAACTCATGGCTTCCCAGTTTCTAACCTGAACCATTACAGTAGTCCTCGACTTACAACCATTTGTTTAGTGACCTTCAAAGTTACAACAGCACTGAAACAAGTGACTTATGACTATTTTTCACACTTATGACCACTGCAGCATCCCCATGGTCATGTGATCAAAATTCAAACACTTGGCAACTGGCATGTATTTATGTTGGTTGCAGTATCCTGGGGTCATGTGATCACGTTTTGTGATCTTCTGACGAGCAAAGTCAATGGGGAAGCCAGATTCACTTAATAACCTCACTACTAACTTAACTACTGAAGTAATTCACTTAACAACTGTGGGGGGAAAAGGTCATAAAATGAAATAAAACTCAGTTAATGACTGTCTTACTAAGCAAAAATTTTGGGCTCACTTGTGGTCATAGGTTGAAGACTACTTATCTCTCTTAGTGACTCAGGGAGACCAATAATTGAGCAAAGCCATTTCATTATTCCAGTTGCCAACATGTCTCTGTTAATACAAGCTCAGAAACATCTGTTCTTCAGCTCTAGTGTACAAGAGTTTCTCTGGAAAACCTCATCAGTTATCCATCCCACAATTGTTTCCAAGCCTGTTTTCTTGAACCTCCTGCCTGGTTAAAATTTGGGACCATCCTCACCTGAGTAACTCTTTTTCCTTTTCCAATGCATTGAGCATGTTCACGGAGGATGGCTGCTGGAGACAATATGTCTGGAATGCAGGCAGCATGTTCACAAACTCCAGGAATATTTCACCAATGCACACAGTCATGAGGTCATCATCACCCTGTCAATGTACAAGATGAAGAAGAGAAACAGAAATACAGAAGGATAAACAATTAATGGGGTAAAGACGGCATGTTGAGTTGATTATTCTCCTCCCAATTTGCTTTTCTGATCACTTTCCATTAATTGGCAATATTAGTTAGAAAAATATTCTAAAGGAAGGTGACTCCCCAAAAGGCAGAGATATTAAGGCTTACATGGATGAACCAAAGGCAGGTGAACCAGCATGCCACACTAGTAATAAAAACAAAATGGCAGCGTCTCTGGATATTCTGATACAGCACTAAAAATCCAGCACTGTTCAGGATGTTCTGAAACTGACAAAATAGGAAATCTAAATACTGTAAAGTAACTCAAGCAGGAACTAAAAGTGGAATAGGGGTAAGTCAGCTAAGAAGATCTTGGTTTGAACAACTAACAACTAAACGAAAGTCTTTTCAAATTGCAGAGGTTGCCTAGAGTACTAGCAAAGCTTATTATGTTACTATGAAAAATAAATTTGATATTCATTACTGGAAAAAGATATTACAGACATTAGACTTGATTTGGCTCATATACTGTATAGGATCGTAACAGGAGAAATATCTGAGGATTGAAGGAAGTGGAGACGTTTTAGAAAGGACCAGTTCTGTTGGATATCTCAAAATTTAATGACCACCTTCAGATAAAAACAAAATTTCAGCTGTTGTAATGGAGAGGGACTGAAATAATTCTGATATTTAGAATACTGTGTTCAGGATTTAATTTTCAGCTCTTTGATTGTCTTTGATTTTCCTGTTTGAACTTCCAGCAGCATTGGAGTACATAAGTCAACATATATTATAACATTGGCTCAACTCACATACTCCTATCTTGGCTTATAAAGGAGAAATTCTGGGCAAGACACTTATCAGCATGATGCTCCCATTTCAAATTCCAGCAAGTGTTCATACATTTTGGCAATTACACATCCATCATTTGTACATATAATTCAACTGTTAACTTTAATCTTTCCTCGTTTTTAGCATTTTCAATAATAAGATCTGAATGCGGTTTATAATGCTGGCTTGTTCTAAAGCCGGCGACCATACAGTTCTTTTGTATAGATATGGTAAATTGAAAACTTCTAAACATGGACTGAGAAAATGGGAATTGATGAAGGCAAACGGGCTCATTCATAAGTTTCAACTTCTTAGACATTCAAAAACATTCATTGCCTTACCATTCACCAGCTTAAACAAATGTGCATCTTTTTCTATATTGGGATTCTCCTTTTATTGTGATAAAGGTTATGATCCAATGGGTAGATATCCTATCACTAGGATATAAGAATTCATAGGCACCAAAAGTAAACATCTGTAATTTTTTCTGCAAAAATTGAGGATACTTACAGAATTCTGGGTAGGTTCACTAAGAAGCAGTTAACTACTCATTAAATATATTGGGGTTTATTTACAAATAAAAATGCACCGGACTGCAGTCCAAATCATGCAAAAGCCCATTTAAATAAACCACCTTTGATCTATGGTGACCACTAAGTCTATTCAAATAAGTGGACATTAGGATTGTGCAAAACATTCACAAGGACACCTTGCAAAATGCAGAAGCATGGATGGATCACCCCACCTGGAAGTATTAAAGCAGCCACATCTTCTAGAAGGGTTGCCATAGCTATTTCAAGTGTTTTCTCCAGTTTCTGCATATGTGGACACATGGACAATACTACTAAGGGGGAATCACAAGCAAAGCAAATGACTGTAACTGCATATGCATGCAGAGACAAGGGAGGGAACCTTTGAAGCAGTCAAGCCTTCTGAAGGATGTATCTGCTGTAACCCTTTGAAGATATGTGCTGCATTCATACCTTTCATTGGACTGTCATAGCCCTAGTGAAAAATTACTCCTCCCCCTCCCTCCCCCTTTTCCTTTTCTTCTTCCTCCTCCATAGCTGTTTAGTGGGAGTATGATCGATTGTAGGACAACCCTTTTCTCATTACTAAAAATACATACAACTTCCTACTATATCACCAGACCTTTGGGCCATCTCATTCAGGGCTGCCCAGTTATAAGAAATTTCTCAGGATCTTTTTTCCAGCTTTACCTGGAGTTGGCAGGAATCAAACAAGTATAAAATTTGGCTATAGCCTGAACTATGGCCTCTCTCTCTCTCACCATCTGTCTATCTGGATCAGTACTATTTATTCCAGAAGACAAAGAACCTGTGGTCCTTCAGCTGTTGATGAGCTACAGCTCCCATGATCCCTCACGGTTAGCCTTGTTAATTATTTGGCTGAGGCTTATAGTTTAACAGTGTTTGAAGGCTTGCAAGTTCCTTGCCCTACCCAATTCAATTTGGCCAGCAATTCTCCCAATTTTGTAGAGAGGCCATCTGTTCCTTAAAAATTAAAGCAGAGCTTTGTATGCCTGGGACCGAAGCTAGCACTATCTGTATGAGGGGAAAAAAATGCAACAACTGTGTACTAGTATTAAATGAAAGCTCTTCCCCAAAGTGCTTGCCGGTCTTAAAATAATCATCTCTGTCTCAGCTGACTTTTGAGGTTAACCAATAAGGCTTACAGATTGACATAATTAATGTTTTTTAAAAATGCCTTTCCAACCCATTATAAATAACCTTGAATGCCTTCAGGAAAGCTGGACAATCTGCAGTGTGGTTTGAATAATACTTAAGAAATCAACCACTCTAATGTTCATTCATTCATTAACTGTTGGCAAAGCTAAGGTTCTTTTGATTATTCACTCAGAGGCAAAACTACCCCGTTTGGATGGTGCTGAGAAAATGAATTTCTGTAGGAAATTTCACATAGTCCTCGGCTTATGACTATGGTGGGGACTAGAATTTCTGTTGTTAAGGTGTTTGTTAAGTGAGTCAGGTCCAATGCAATTATTAGCTGAATCACTGCAATTGCTTAGGGGAATCATGCAGCTCTTAGCTGAATCTGGCTTCGCCCGTTGGCTTTGTCAGAATCTGGCTGGGAAGGTCACAAAGGGCAATGACATGACTTTGGGGTGCTGCAACTATCATAAATCTCATAAATCAATCAATAAATAAATGCATGGCCATTTGCCAAGCACCCAAATTTTGATCAGTTGACACTGGGGATGCTATTTCTAAGAGTGAGGGACAGTTGTGAATCAACCTTATCAGTGCTGATAATCGGTCTCTAAACAAATGGTTGTAAACTGAGAACTACCTGCATACGGTTTTCATTCCTTTCAGAGGCAATAATGAACTACAAAATATAAACAGGCAGTGGTCTTTACATTACGTTAGCTTTTTTAAAAAAGCTATCACAGCTTGTTAACATCATTTTCCTTCAGCCAAAAGAAATATGCTCATATTGGTAACCGATGGCAGATGTCACAGTGCAACAAGCCAATTGTGTAATTTTAATTTGAACTTTTAAATGGGGGATTTTAACTGTCGGGCCAAATTGTTTAATATATTTTTAAATTGTTTTTTAAATTTTGTATTTGATGTTTTTTACTTCTGGCTGTCCACCGCCCTGAGTCCTTCGGGAGAAGGGCGGTATATAAATTTAATTATTAAATTAAATTAAATTAATTAAATTATTGAAGTTTGGGAAATGAAGGTGGAGTTCATAGGGAAGAACAAACGCTCAGTTAACTAAATTGAGAGCCGATGAAGCTTTTTTCATGTGCCTCTTCTAGGGATTCAAGGTAGATGAGCAGAAAGGATTCTGGGATACATCTGATGCAGTTAAACATCTGGAGGGAACCTTCTGAATTCTGAAGTTCTCAACACATTGGATGTCAACAAGATGACAAAGAAGCAGCTTTGGACACAGCAATTCTTAAATGAGCGTGCTTCAGAAACAAATAAGAAATAATTTAACTGTTGCAAATGGGAAGGGAATTGCGATTTGAAGTCACACACTACCTGCTCAATAGCCTGATCAATCTCTTCTTGAAGATACTCCAGAAAGTTTTCATTGAGGTCAATTAGCTCCTGGATATTGCTAAAAACCACCAACAGCTGTTCTTGTGTTAGGAGGCCAGCTGCTTGCATGGGGAGATAGAATTCCTCCTTGATGATGCGTAGGTCTTCCCCATAGCTAGCTTCAGTGTTGACAAATTCCAACACTGATTCCTTCCGTTCTGTCCTGCACTTCAGACACTTCTCACAGAGAATGGCCTGTTTCCTGTTTTGATTCTGGACATCTGTTTCCAATGGAAAATCTCTGCCACCACAGTCAGTGCAAGGTTGATGGGCTTCCCATGCCTGTAGAGATGTTAATGTTTCTGATGCCCGGTTCCTCCACTTCCTACTCAACACCTGGCTGATACCACTATCAGCTCGCTCCATCTTGGATGACCTAATCTTTGGCACCCCTCCAATGGTAGTGTCAGCATTGTCCCTCTCCTCATTCCCGCCTGCAATTCCACTATCTGCGCTGAGACTGCTAACGTTGCTCCAGCGGTGTTTGGAACGAAAGGAGCTGCTCAGGACATGGTGATTCTCATCAACGTTGTTTCCATAGTTGATAGTAGCTTTAGTCAATGCTGGACCTGAGCAGAGAAACAAAAAGAATGGACATCACTGTCTA
>WNWU01011180.1:8122-24162 GCA_012654045.1 Ptyas mucosa | reverse complement strand
TGATGGGTGGCACACCAGAATCACTCCACCCCAGACCTCGGCACAGCGCTCTGAGTTAGCCGCCGCCATCCTCGCCTTTCAGCAGTTCCCTATGGAGCCTTTTAACCTGATTCTTGATAGCCTCTATGTTACTCAGAGAGTAAAAACTATCTTTCAATCTTATCTGTCCCCCGCTTTGGATGACGATCTTACCTCTCTCTTTACAACCTTACAGTCCCTCATATACGCACACACGCACCCTTATTTTGTTGCCCACATAAGAAGTCATCAACCTTTTCCTGGATTTCTCCAGGAGGGCAATGACGTGGCCGATACGGCTGCGTCTAGCCTCTCTCTTCTGACTCTGTCTTCACTCTCTCCTTGGGAGAGTCACTCCTACTTTCATCAAAACAAAAAGGCGCTCATGAAGCAATTTGGAATTACTCAAGCAGAGGCAACTGCTATTTTACAGCAATGCCCCACTTGTATTAAGCAGGCCACCTCCCTCCCCATGGGCGTGAACCCCAGGGGGATAGAAGCCTGTCAACTCTGGCAAATGGACGTCACGCAATATCCATCCTTTGCCCCTTGGAAATATTTGCACGTTTCCATTGATACCTTTTCAGGTTTTATCATGGCAACCCCCCAGAGGGGCGAAACAGCCAAACATGTTATCAATCATTGCATTTGGACCTTCGCAGCTTTGGGATGCCCAAAACAACTTAAAACTGATAACGGCCCGGCCTACACTAGTGCTGCCTTCGCCGCCTTCTGTAGACAATGGTCCATTGTTCACAAATTTGGCATTCCATTCAATTCCCAGGGCCAAGCATTGGCAGAGCGTGCCAATCAAACTTTAAAACACGCCCTGGACAGATACAATCAGACACAGGGAAAACTTCCCCCTAGCCTCCCGCTGCTGCAGAACAGACTTAATCTGTGCATATATACTTTGAACTTTCTTAATCTGACGGGGACGCCTCCTGCTGCGGCTGCGACTCGTCACTTTTCTGCTTCTCCACTTGCAGTAGCCGATCCACCAAAGGTCTACTTCAAGCGACTTCCCGATCCCACCTGGCACGGCCCAGCAAACCTTCTCACCTGGGGGCGAGGCTACGCGGCAGTCCAGTACAACAACCAGACCATCTGGGTTCCCGGCAGACACATAAGACCTTATTGGCCAAAAACAAAAACAGAGGAGGATGTCTCCATTGCCTTCAGTGCTCCTACTTGTCATCATCCCCCTTGCAACTTGCCTACTGATGCTGCCAGATAGCTGGGAGGACAATGTTTATCTCAAGGACATGCTCTCGCTCAGCCAACAGACTAATTCCTCCAAGTGTTGGATGTGCGCCCCCATACCATCGAACACGAGAGCAGGAATAATGTTACAAGCGACCCCATTGAACAAAGCACAATCTATAAATGACCTCGCTTCATACCCCACACGAAAATACACGGACAGTGTTAAAATTCACGTGCCTTTCCCTGCGGACCTCTGCCTATCGCGCATTCGAACTGCATCAAGTAAAGATCTTGGTGTTTACCATCCATGCGCGCAGGCTATACCAGTACCTATTACTTGCCCTATGAACACCTCCCTGTTACCTGCATGGGAATATAATCTGTGCGAAAGATTTGTAGAAATGTACAACTGGAGCAAAGAGCAGAACAACAACTCCTATGCGTTACCAAATGATTGGTGGGTCCTTTGTGGCACACGGGCATAGCGCTCTCTTCCCATGGAATGGAGTGGTACCTGCACTCTAGGGAAAGTCACACCTATGGTATTTAAGTTGTCAGAAATTCCACAACACACTAAAGGACATAGTCCACAATATTACACCCGGGCTAAACGAGAAGGTGGTCTCAGCTACGACATGCCATGGTACATGATAGCTATACGGGCTTTAATCCCTGCCTTGGGCGCTGGCTGGAACGCTTATGACATTGGCCAGCTCAACAACTGGACAGTCACCATGTTCAATGAGACCGCCGATGCCCTCACCATGATAAACAAACAGCTCGGCGACCTCAGAACCTTTTCCTTGCATACCTGGTTTGCAGTTGACATCATGTTAGCTTCTAAAGGAGGGGTGTGTGCCTTGGTGGGTCCCGCATGTTGTGTGTATGTACCGGATCCCCCGGCCAATATCTCCGCAATAATCTACAACATGCGCTCTTTGATCAATGATAACCCCATCGGCAATTACCCTGAAAGTTTAAACTTTTCTGACATTTGGGCTGCAATGTGGTCTTGGCTCCCAGGAATGGGATGGTTGAAAAATATATTATCTGCTGTATTAATGATTGTAATCTTGCTAGTCTGCTTATGCTGCTGCATTCAATGTATTCCTTCCCTTATAACCATGATGCGTTCTTTTCTCCCAAGCCCCAAACAAAATGTAATGATAATACCAAATTTAACCAAATACAGGTCGAGTGGCAATCCCTGTTAACTCCGCCGATAGAGGACAACGACTCGGAAATGGCGGAGTGGATAAAAGAGGGAAAGACAACAGAAGAGAAGACCTATATGCATGTCACGTCTGAAGACGAAACTGAATTCGTGTGCCAAAAAACAAAAACAGAGGAGATGTGGGAATAATCAAACTCATAGACCATGGTGCACGTACAGACTGGCTTGTCCAGTTATAACACGTACACGGGACTTGGATTAGAAAAACATTACCCCACTCCTGGTACCACCAGCCTTCAAGAAAGCGGCCTCCCAGTGTATGTGTAAGAAGTATGGAATGCACCCATACAAAGGCATAAATATAATCCCAACAACCTGATTGCTTGCTTCCCTTATCTCTTGCTTTTGATTGCAATAAAGGAGGGTTTCGGAGTCAGCTCTGGGCTCTCATCCCGAGAAAACACTGCGTGAGTGTCTTCTCTGATTCGGACCCCTCATGAGAGGCCCACCAGAATTACCGCAGAGGACTTGCCTCAGTGAGAGTCAAATTACTCTAACCAACAGAAGTTATCCATTTCTAAACTGGAAGAGGGAAGATAAAGTTGCATGATGCACTTCTGTAGTCTTACCTCTTCTTGTTTGAAAACCTTTTCTGTATTTTCTGAGCTGTTAACAGGTGCTACTGGTACTCAATTCCCTTTTTTGCTGTTGTTGTGGTTACCTTTATTCCATTTTCTCTAGTGTTGCTATGATTGGAAGAATTGCAGAATTGACCTGCCTCTGCTTTCCTATTGTCTCCCAAAGGTATTCTCACATCCTGAGCTCCTACCACATTTTTTACCTCATAGTTTTGGAAGGTATTGCTTAAACCAGGGGTGTCAAACTCACGGCGTCACAGCGGTGTCACATGACGTATCAGGACTTTTTCCCCCTTCGCTAAACTGGGTGGGGGCAGGGCCAGCACGTGACGCATCCGGCCCGCAAGTTTGACAGCCCTGGCCTAAACCTTTTTCCTAGCTATTGTCCTACTCCAAGCCCTCAACTGGATTTTTCTGCTGGCAATTTTATACTCCCCCCCCTCTCAGTATGTTAGTGAGGAAGTGTGTTTGAATGCAAGGACTTGAATTATATGTTGCATTTTTGAGGGTGCTTCCTTTTTATTCAGTGTAATTAGAAAACTGTTCCCACTGTGCCTGTAATTTCTTTCTCTCTAATGCTTTTTCTGTGTTAAAAAAAGAAATTAAAAAGAAAATATTAAAAATTTTATTAAAACAATTTAAATTAAAGAAAACATTTTGGTATAACATTCTGCACTATTTTTTACATAACCTTGTATAACACATTGCAAAATGGGGCAAGTGTATAGCCTGGGAAAACAAATTTATGAACTATTAGAGTGGAGAGGTCCAATTTCCTTCATTCTGCGAGAGTTCCTGGATTACATTTGGATTTGTTCAGTTGTTTTTCCCTTGGTAAGATGGGAACACTGGTTATTTTCCCAGTTAAATTTGTACAAAGATGGGATTTAAAAGTGTATAATAGTATATAGAACCTACATCACTTCAAAGTTTCCTAAAAGGTAGAAATATGTTTAAAATGAGAGCACAGTATGAGTGGCTTCTCCAGCCTTTTAAAGGTTTCTGTAAGTATGGGCTCCTCGCTTTCTGAGGAACAAAGAAAGCATGCTGACGAATTAAGCTATTTACTTAAGAAAAATCACACTGATGTGCCACAATGCAGTCTCTTACGGCTGGTCCAGGAGATTGCAAATCAGTGTTTATGGTATCCTGAAAAGGGGTCTTTAAGATTATCTGATTGGGAAAAAATTGGGCAAGTTTTACATACTGAGCCAAGAGCTAAGGTAGAGATTTTGCATGTATGGCATTTATGTAGATATGCAGTGGAAAAATTTGGAATTCCTGAACTGTCTTTTTTAACTCCTTCACCTCCAAGTTATTCCAATGTTGTTGTCTGTCCTCCTTCCTCTCCAGACTATGTGACTCTGCCTCCTTCAGCTCCTACTGACACAGGTCAGATTACTAAACCTTCTACCTCTGCTGTTCAGTCCTCTTTTCAAAAAATGGTGGAATCCTGAAACAGGATTCCTCCATGCCTGGGGCAGAACTTGCTGAATTGTTGTCTGTATGTCCTGTACAATATCATCAGGGCCAGGGCCAATTGGCAGGACAGCAGATTGCGGAATGGGAAGGACTGCCCTATCAAATTTTAAGAGAACTAAAAAAGGCTATTACAGAGTATGGCATCAGTGGTAATTTTGCCAGAGGCTTGGTAGAAGGAATAAAAAATGGATATGATTCCTGAGGATTGGAAGCAAGTTTTCCGAATGATTTTGACTTCAATGCAATATGTTGTTTGGGAAAGTGAATTTATGAGACATTCTCAGGCTGCTGCTCTGGGAAGTGGGGGAGCATACACGGTAGAACAACTCTTTGGCTCAGGTCAATTTGCTACAATTCCTGCCCAAACTGGGCTTCCCCCGGCCACCTTAACTATTGTTTCTGAATGTGCATTTCGTGCCTTTTTAAAGGTACCTCAGGCTGGGGAACCATGAGCAAATTTTTCCAATATTAGACAGGGGGCTAGTGAGCCCTATGCTGATTTTGTAGAGAGATTGTCTAAAGCTATTCGTCAACAATTTGACCATCAGGAAGCAGCAGGAGAACTTCTCCAGCAATTAGCTATTGAAAATGCCAATGCTGATTGTAAGCGAGCCTTGCAGCCCTTAAAAGCTACTAATCAGTATACTTTGGCTGACATGCTGCGGGTTTGCCAGGATATTGGTTCTCAAACGTATAAAATGCACCTTTTAGCTGCTGCTATACAAAAAGGGCAACGTCCTGCTGGCAATTGCTTTAAATGTGGTAAACCTGGACATTTTCAAAAGGACTGTCGCTCAACTCCTGCAGCCTCTCAAAATCGCCCTTCTAAAAAATGCCCAATTTGTAAAAAAGGATTTCATTGGGCTAATCAGTGCCGTTTTTGGTCGGGAAACCTGCCAATGGGTGCGGCACCCACCCAGAGCCAAAAGAGTGCCTTTCCCATAGTAATGTCTCCTCCCCCAGGCTTTCCTCCGCAGTCCCAGCCACAGCAGGTAGTGCTGGGCTTGATTTAATAACTCAGGAATCTGTGGAATTTAAATTTCCTTTGGAGGTTAAATTGATTCCTTCTCAATTTAAAGGCCCTCTTTCCTCTGGTTTAGTGGGTCTTATCTTGCCTCGATCTTCAGCTCATAAAAAGGGGTGCTTTGTAGTCTCTGGTGTTATTCTGATTACACTGGAACTCTTTTTATTCAGGCTTGGGTGAACCTCCCTCAAATTCTTCCTGCTCAATCCTCTATTGCTCAATTACTTTTGCTCCCCTATCACGTCCTGTGTTCTGGCACAGGGGCACGTGGGGATGCTGGTTTTGGTTCTACCTCTCGTTCTGTGGCTTTACTTCAGTCTGTTACTTCCTTTCGTCCTTTTTTAACCTTCTATTTGAATAAGCAACCTTTTCAAGGGTTGCTTGATACTGGAGCCGATGTTACTGTTATTTCATCTTTACAGTGGCCTGTACAATGGCCTAAGAAAAAGTTTCTTCTTTACGGGGTGTAGGTGGTTCAACTCCAGCCTGGCAGTGTGCGTGCGATATTCAATTCTCCACAGCAGCTGGTAAGTCCTTTGCCCTGCAACCTTATATTTTGGATATTCATACTAATATTTGGGGTCGGGACCTCCTTTGTTGTTTAAATACTCAATTGATTTTGGATGATGGCTCTTCCCCTTAAGTGGCTCTCTACTGCCCCCGTGTGGGTGGAGCAGTGGCCTCTTTCGGTGGAAAAATTATCTGCTTTACAGCAACTTGTTCAGGAACAATTAGCTGCTGGTCATATTGAACCTTCTACTAGCCCCTGGAATACTCCTGTTTTTGTTATTAAAAAGAAAAGTGGGAAATGGAGATTATTGCATGATTTGCGAATCATGATCATCTTATGATGATATCTGAAAGTTATCAGATTGCCTTCTCCAATTATCTTGGAGAAATTTTATATTCATTACCAAAAGATCTTAGAATTGTGGTTACCACTACTCTAAACCCATCTTTTTCTACTATTTTTTTCCATACCCCTTTTATTGATGCTCTGACAATTTTTACAGATGGTTCACCAAAAAGAGGGGAGGTGGTCTGGCACGCTGACTCCCAATGGCATTCAAAATTCACGTCAATTCAAACTTCCACCCAGCGGGCTGAACTTGCAGCTGTTATATTAGCTTTACAACTTTTCTCTACGCAACCAATTAATCTTGTAGTTGATACATAATATGTCTATTTAGTTATGCAATCTTTGCCATTTTTTTATTGTGCATTGTCATTAGATATAAATTTGCTAGCTTTGTTTTTGTCTCTTAAGCATCATTTGGAGAATTGACAATATCCCTTATATGTGGAGCATATTCGCAGTCACACTCCTTTTAACAATGCCCTTACTGAAGGTAATCACATTGCAGATGAATCCCTTAAAGAAATTGCTTCTTTATTTTCTGATCCGGTGACCAGTCATTCATATTTTCATCAAAATGCAAAATCTTTGGCAAAACAGTTTCATATTCCTTTGGCACAGGCTCAGGATATTGTACGAGCATGTCCCTCCTGCCAACAGTCAGCCATTAAGTTCCCCAGTGGGGTCAACCCTAGGGGTACCTCTGCCAATCAAATTTGGCAAATGGATGTAACACAATTTTCCCCTTTCAAGCCATATGATAAATTGCATGTTATCATTGATACTCATTCTCATTTTCTTTGGGTTACTGCATCCCGTCACAACCGGGCTCAGGATGTCACCGCTCATTGTTTAGCTGCTATTTCAATCATGAGCCGCCCTGTTCAAATTAAAACTGACAATGCTCCTGCATATATCAGTAAAGACTTTAGTCTTTTCTGTCAGCAATGGGAAATAACCTTAGTCCATGGCATTCCCTATAATTCTCAAGGACAAGCTATTGTGGAATGTGCTCATTGAACTTTTAAGTCCTTTTTGCAGAGACAGCTGCAGAATGAGACTGGTCCTTACCATTTGCGAAAAATTCAACATTTATTATCTGTTGCCTTATTTACTTGGAATTATTTGACTCTTTTTTTAAAAATTTGATTTATATGCCGCCCTTCTCCGGAGACTCAGGGCGGCTTATAATGCGTTAAGCAATAGCCTTCATACTTTTGTATATTTATACAAAGTCAGCTTATTGCCCCCATAATCTGGGTCCTCATTTTACCTACCTTAGAAAGGATGGAAGGCTGAGTCAACCTTGAGCCTGGTGAGATTTGAACTTGCAGTAATTGCAGGCAGCTGGCAACTTAAGTGCTACTTTTAACAGCACTTAGTCCACTGCGCCACCAGGCTCTTGTAGAAACTTTTTCAGATGTTCCTGTTAATGTTCATTTTCGTGCAATAGAACCACTGACAAGACCGCTAGTAAAGTATCGCCTTGCTCCTAATCCTGAGTGGCAAGGACCTGCTCGTCTAATTACTTGGGGACGTGGTTACGCGGCAGTTGAACTCCCCCAGACTCGCCAACCTTTGTGGATCCCTGCTCGGCACATTTGACCCTATCATGGCTTGGCATCAGGGTCTGCACAACCCAATTCCCAACTTCAATCTGACTCTCAAAACAGAGGTCTGTCTTCCGAAACATCAACGACCCCCGCCAATCACATGGGGGCAAGTGAAGGCCACAACATATCAAGCTCAACAACAGTTGGCTCAAGCTGACCTACCTCAGACTCCTGAAAATCTAGTTGCTGCTGTTTTTGCTATTAGTACAGCTAATTCTGTCACAATTCTTTTTTATATTCTCTTGTCTGTCATGTTAGTTGCTTGCTGTTGTTTCATTCAGTGTATTCCCTCATTAATTGCTGTTTCGTCCTACTCCTCTCTCTCTGCCTCCTCACCAAATGTGATATACAAAAATCTTTGTTCCCTCAAAATTAAATAAAAAGAGAGGACATGTAGGAGCCTGCAGTCTGCGTATGTGTAGGAATTTTCCCTATCTTGGATGGCAAACCTCAGATAAGGAAGGTTACTTGCACGTAGGCGCCAGGAAATGGCATTAGAAGATAAAAAGCTTAACTCTGTAAATAAGGGGAACAGGAGAGGAAATGGGATATGTGTGTTAGACTTTAAGTGCTTAAGCAAGTAATAAATGGTTAACCAAAGATTTTAGTTACCTGGAAGATTCTGTGAGCCAATGATATTCTGCCAAATACGCTGTAACTTGAAAGCAACAAACTATATAATGTCACTATGTAAGGCAATAAAGTACTACATATATTCTCAACCTTTGTGTGTGTGGTCACTCAACATTAGACTTAGAGCATTCCTTGTAGCTTTGTGTGTTCCTGCTCCTGGGCAGCCCCCTGCTCTGGCCCCGTTAATCTATGGAGCAGGAAGTTCCTGGGTAGCTGTTTTGTTCTATCCTCATCTGTTATTTGTGCCAGTGCAGCAAGGAACAGAGGGGACTGGGTGCCTAGCAACACAGGTATTTGCCCGATGTCTGAACCCTGCCAGGCGAACACACCCCGCTTGTTTGAGACATGTACCAGGCGCAGGGGTCGTACAGAAAAACAAGGAGTTATATTACTGGTAGAAGCAAATGGCAGAGGCAATTCCAATTCTTACAGTAGCAAAGCAATTTTTACAGAAGCAAAATAGCAAGTTAAACTAATTCTACCTATTCTATTATGTCCCTTCAGATGAACCAAATTTTCTGGGTTCGCGTGACACTCAACACACACCGAATTGGGGGGGGGGTTTTCATATAACGTGTGATTTAATATGCCCTGCAAAAATAACTGCATCCATGCAACGTTAAGTATGTTCATCTTTTTCAACGCCACAGTATGCTATATAAGCCCAGCATGTGAAATTATTCAGTTTAGTATATTTCACAAATGAAAACAAAAATATGACTCCTCTCACTCTTCCGCTATTTTGTCCATTGACATCGAAAGCTCAGCCACCGCACAGGGACTCTGTAAAAAATCCCCAGGAAGCACTCGAGCAACATCCGGCGGAAATACCCGAGAGACCTTTATTTTTAAGAAGCCATGGCGCTTTATTTTTTGGTTTTAAGCGGGCATACAAAGGTATGCTTCAGGCGTTCGAAAGGTTTTAAGACGAAGGAAATGACGTTACACAGAGTATCCGAGTCTCTCCGTAAAAATCCGAAACTTTCCTAGAGAGGCAGCCTTTCCCGAGGGCTTCTGAGACGATTGGGGGTGGGGACTAGTTAGCGGGGAAAGCCAACCGCTTCTCGAAAGGCATTCCGGAGATAGCCGAGAATTTCCGTTCACATCCGAAGAGTCACCGGAAGTTGCCGAACTCCCAGAGAAGGCGCTGTTGCGGCCTACTGCATGAGGAGGACCTGGACTGGCAGCCGCCACCACCACCGTGGTAAGCATCAAGGGACGTCCTCCTCCCTTCTTCGCAGCCATGTCGGATTTCGATGAGTTCGAGCGGCAGCTAAATGAAAACAAACAGGGTAAGCAAGCGTGGTTGGGGGCAAGCAAGTCGGCCGGGTTCAGCGCCAGAGGGAGAAAAAGAAGTACGAGGTGGCGGCGCTCCCCTTTAACCGCTGGCCGTTCCGTTCGTCACACCGCTGGTTTTCGACGCGGCCCATCGGCTGGCCCGTTTAAGAGAAGGGTTGGAAATCCTCGTGCGCCCGGCCGCCGCCTCTTTACCATCCCCCTCCCTCCGCCTAATTTGACGCGAGTCTGAAGTGGATCGTGGGGGGCGGGGGGTTAGGAGGCGAGGTCGACCGTTGGCGGCCGAGTGCGCGGCGTATGTTTAAAAAGGAGGGGGGAGGGGCAAGGAAAGGGGGGCAGGGAACGTCGAGGGGGGCAAGGAAAGGGGGATGAAAGCCCTCAGTTTTTCGGGAGTGGGGGGTCCAGAGTTGGAGAACGCACATGGTGCGCCCTCTCCCCTTCCTGGAACCGAGCGAGTAGGCACTTGGGAAGGACATCCCTACCAGGGCGGAAGAAAGGCGAACCGCGGAGCGTGCTTGGCTAGCTTCAAGTTGGGCGAAATCTGCTCGGCCTCTTTCCTCGGGCGCCATGGTGGAAGGGAAGCGAGTGGTGGCCTGGCTTCCTAGGCTCGCAGGAAGCTGTTTCTCAGCGTTACTAAGGCCATGTGGCCTGACGGCTCAACTGTAACAGAATCCCAGAGTTGGAAGGGACCTTGGAGGTCTTCTAGTCCAACCCCCTGCTATACCATTTCAGACAAAGGGTTGCCTTATCTTTTCTTCAAATTCTCCAGTTTTATACGAAGAATACGACATTAAAACAAAAATGGATCCTATTGTGGGAAGCCACCCCCCTCCTAGAAGAATGAAATACTTTGAGGAATATTAAAAAAGGCAGATTATATTTCCCAAAGGGAGAAATGTGTTTTTTTAGAGACAGAAAGCAACCCCCACTTTCCTTAACAGCCCACAGCAGATGTCAGCACTTAAAAGATAAAAGCTTATTGAAAGAAGACAAGTATCTAGATAGCTCTATTCATAAGCAAATAACCATCACCCAAGATCCAACACAGGATGAAAGCCATTAAGCCACAATAGGAATTACCCAACACCCTTTCAGAACACAAGGCCCTTCATTGCATCACCCTCAGAAACTTCAACCAAACTTAGAAAAACACCTAGGATTTGTACTTTGCCTATAGAGCAGGGGTGTCAAACTCAAGGCCTGTGGACCGGCCCCGGGGTGCTTAAATCTGGCCCATGGGGCTGGCCTGGAAACATCAACCTGTGGTGTCTCTGCTGGCCAAAAACAGGCCATGTGGAGGCCTCGTGAGGCCCGTTTTTGGCCGGCTGAGTGCTGCTGGAGGCAGTGGAGGCCAAAAATGTGCTGTGCAGGGGCAGCACATGTCCTGCCACCCCACCCCCTGGCCAGTTTTGGCTGGCAGAGTGCTTCTGGAGGCCGGGGAGGCCAAAAATGGGCCGCAAGGGGGCCTCCTGAGATATTCTTGCAGAACAACTTTTCAACACATCCCTAAAACAGCACAAAATGTTCAGGATCATTGATCTTGGGTTGTACAACTGATCAGATCTTTATCACCTGGAAACCAATGATACAAACCCTACTCTTGAGTAACCTTTATGAAAGATTACAAGGGAGAGGTTCCAAGAAATTTATTTTCCAACCATTTTTTAATTAAATGGCCACTATTCGGACAGTACTTTCAACAAAGAAAATCTGCTCAGAACAGAAACATATTTGGGAGAAGTGAAGCAAAGGTGTTATACAAAAGTGTAAACTCACACAGCTAGAAGCCAAGTTATCAATAGTTACATGCTTGCAGATTTCTGGATAGGGTAGAAACAACAACTGAAAAAAACCCCACTATATCCAATTAACACCTTGAAGAACAAGTGAGTTGCACTGACCTCAAAAATGTGGGGAATTCTGAAAAGTGGAATCAGAGTCATATTTAAGATCTAGGGCATTTTTATTGTTAAGGCAGATAGGACCCTAACACTAAGATCACTTGGCAGTTATATATCAAATTATTATTTACTATTAAACAATGGGGTATAAAGTTTAGTGGAGTATGAAGAATAAGTAATAAATGTTTGCCTGTAATATCTGGTAGAAGAGATAGGAAAATGGTTATAGTAAAGAACTGTGGAAAGAAGGGAAAAAGGGCATCTTGAGCCTGTGTCAAACGCCCACCATGACTACGCCCACCCCTGGCCAACCCCCCGCCTCCCGGGCCCTCCGAGGTCAAACACAACCCTGATACCGCCCTCAATCAAATTGAGTTTGACACCCCTGCTATAGAGCTAGCTATGACCCCTGCTACATAATCCCTGCATGGCCCCATGGGAGTCTTGACAACAGCCAATAGAATACATGTTCTTGCACAGGAACAGGAAGCTCAAGTGCAAGGCCCAAGAGAAGGTATAAACCCCCCCCCCCCCCACTCCATGTAGTCAACTGCCCAGAAGTCATGTGGTTCTGCTTCATTAAATCATCTTTCCAATCAGCCTCCATGTTTCCAGTGTCTTTCTCCCGGCTTGGAACTGAACCAGATGGATATTTTTTCCCACACTACCTTTGGATGGTAAATTGAGGACTAACAGCAGGACTATGCCCACATTTGCCCAGCAGGGGGTTGAGTGTGTGGGACTGCATCTACCATGGCACAACTATTATTTTGCACCAGGGTTAAACTGGATAGTTCATGTCCAACCTCACCTTGTGACTGACTTACCACAATTTGAATAACTATGGTTTCCTTAGCCACAGCTTATCATATCAACTCCAAACTGACTTGATTTACACAACATGCCATAAATGCTGTTCCGAGGAGATTTCAGATGGGGGTGGGGCTTCTCTGAGTTGGAGGCGCTAGAGGTTTAAATTTAAGAACAATTGTACAATACAGGCAGTTCTTGACTAACGACCACAGTTGAGCCCAAAATTTCCATTGTTAAGGTAGTTGTTAAATGAGTTTTGCCTCGTTTTATGACCTTTTTTTGCTACAGTTAAGTGTATCACTGCAGTTGTGGTCATGAAGCGATTCTGGCTTCCCCTGTTAACTTTGCTTGTCAGAAGATGGCTGGGAAGGTTACAAATGGTGATCACATGACCCCAGGACAATGCAAAAGTCATTGACTAATCCAAATATTTTGATTGATACAAGGAAACCCCTACTGCTAAGAGGGCATCTATGGCTGAAGATGGTTACGCAATTTTATACAAGAGCAGACTTATACGCTTTAAGGAATGCCCCCCATTCCTGGAAGTGGCCTACTGGCCTTGCCAAGAAATATCTCAAGGACGGGTCCTGGGATCCTGAGAGATGGCACGAGGGTGTTGGGGTTTTTAAAAACTCTTTATATTCTTTTTTAATTCGCTTTTTAAGGGGTAGGAGGAAGGATGTCTGTATGACGGGGGTGGGTTTGGGGGGCAACCCACAGATGTCGGGGGGGCAGGGCAGGTTAGTTCCTGGGAGGGCATTTCCATCGGCATAGTGGGTGGGAGGGGCAGATATGGCGGGAGCAGGGGGCTACATCGTGTTAGGGGAGGACGCACTCGTTACTTGCGAGCGATTGCATGCTCTGGCCCCCAATGCTCCTCTCGCTCCCCGGGTTGCTCAGACCCTCAAGCCCGGAGCCTCCGGCTGATGCTGTGCAATGCCAGGTCTGTGGTAAATAAAGCCCCCCTCATTTGTGATCTGGTTCAGGAGGGGGGTGCGGACCTGGTAGGTATCACAGAGACCTGGTTGGGCCAGGAGGGGGGATCCCCCTCGTGGAGATGTGCCCACTGGGTTTCCATGCATTCCATCAGCCGAGGGCCCAGGGGAGGGGCGGGGGGGTGGCGGTTCTTGTAAAGGAGGGTCTTGCTCCTAGGGAGGCCACTGTACCTCAGATAGCCGGATGTGAGTCTCTCCTTGTGAAGTGGGGACATGGGAGGCAGATGGGCTTGCTGATTACGTACCTGGCTCCCTGCCACGTGTCGGCTGCCCTGCCCAAACTACTCAGCGTGATTGCCGAGGTGGCGGTGGAGACCCCCAGGCTTATGGTCATGGGGGACTTCAACCTGCTATCTGTCGGCGAAACGTCTGAGGTGGCTCGGGAGTTCATGGCTTCCATGACAGCCATGGACCTGACCCAGCTAATTCATGAACCCACTCACACGGGAGGACACACTCTGGACTTGATTTTTGTCTCTGGGCAGTGGATGAATGATCTTGAGTTAGGGGCGATAGCGATCGAGCCCTTGTCATGGTCAGATCATTCCCTTCTTAGGCTTTCTAACCGCCACACCCCGCTGCAGGGAGGCGGAACAGACCAGATGGTTCCGCCCCAGGCGCCTGATGGATCCTGATAGGTTCCAGCTGGTGGCTGCCTGGGATAGGGTGGCCGCTGGCGCTTTGGACCGAGTCGTGCCTTTGCAGCCTCTGACCCGTCGCCGGGTCTACTTGGCTCCTTGGTTCTCTGAGGGAGATGAAGCGCCGGAAAAGATGCCTAGAGAGCAGTTGGAGGTCTAGTCATTCCGAATCCGACCGAACACGGGTAAGAGCTCATATTAAGACTTGCCTAGTGGCGATAAAAGCGGCAAAATTTAACTATTTTTCCGCTCTTATCGCATCGGCAGATAATCGCCCAGCCGCTCTGTTTAGGGTGACCCGCTCCCTCCTCCATCCGGGAGCGCGGGAGGATCCCTTGCAGGGTTGTGCTGAGGATTTTGTTCAGTATCTGCACGATAAAATCACTCAGATTCAGGAAGGCCTGGTCTCTGACTGGGTAGGTACAGACGGGATGATAGAGGCCAGTCTTGAGAATGTCATTTGGGAGGAGTTCGATCCTGTTGCTCCCGAGGACGTAGACAGGATACTAGGGCGACTGAACGCGACCACATGTTTATTGGACCCGTGTCCCTCCTGGCTGGTACTGGCCTCCCGGGAGGTTATGCGAGGCTGGCTCCAGGGGATTATCAATGCTTCTTTGGGTGAGGGTGTCTTGCCATTCGCCTTGAAAGAGACCCCTCCTCAAGAAGCCTGCTCTGGATCTGGCTGTTTTGGCTAATTATCGTCCGGTCTCCAACCTTCCCTTCCTGGAGAAGGTTGTTGAGAGTGTGGTGGCACGACAGCTTCCCAGGTACCTGGATGAAGCTGTCTATCTGGATCCGCGCCAGTCCGGCTTCCGGCCTGGGCACAGCACGGAAACGGCATTGGTCGCATTGGTGGATGATCTCTGGAGGGCTCCGGATAGGGGTTGTTCTTCTATCCTGGTCCTATTAGATCTCTCAGCGGCTCTTGATACCATCAACCATGGTATCATGCTGCGCCGGTTGGAGGGGCTGGGAGTGGGGGGCACCTGATCTGCCAGTTGCGTCCCTTTCTGGATCGGGACTCCTTACGCATGGTCACTCAGGCACTCGTCACTTCCTGCCTGGACTACTGTAATGCTCTCTACATGGGGCTCCCCTTGAGGTGCATCCGGAGGCTCCAACTGGTGCAGAATGCGGCCGCGTGGGGGATTATGGGAGCGACAGGGCGCTCCCATGTGACACCTCTCCTGCGTGAGCTGCATTGGCTCCCGGTGGACTTCCGGGTGCGCTTCAAGGTGTTGGTTATCACCTTTAAAGCGCTCCATGGCATCGGACCTGGGTATTTGCGGGACCGCCTTCTGCCGCCAATAGCCTCCCACCGGCCAGGACGCTCCCACAGAGGGGGATTCCTCAGGGTGCCGTCGGCCAGGTAATGTCGGCTGGCGACCCCCAGGGGGAGGGCCTTCTCTGTGGCAGCACCTGCCCTCTGGAACAACCTGACCCCGGAGATACGCAGGATATCAGATCTCCGGGTTTTTCGCCATGCCGTAAAAACTTTTCTCTTTCAACAAGCAGGGCTGTCATAACCCCCGCCCCCCCTTCCTTTCTTAAGATTTTTTAAGATTTTAGCTTTTTAAATTGTCCAATTGGGTTTTAGTTATGAGGTTTTTTAACTTTTGGCCAAAATTTATAATTCTTTTAAATTTTAAATTTTGTATTGACTGTTTCTTATTTCTGGCTGTGCACCACCCTAAGTCCAGCAGGAGAAGGGCGGTATATAAATTAAATAAAATAAAATAAAATAAAT
>WNWU01011178.1:2496-19226 GCA_012654045.1 Ptyas mucosa | reverse complement strand
CACATCGACTATTTCTGGGATTACAGTCATAGCATCCTCAGTGTCAAACACTTCTCGTCAAAAGCCTGCAAATGTCATGATCCTTAAAACGATCCCTACTAAATATTTACCTCTCTCAAAACATGATGGAAAGCATTCCATCGTTTAAATAAAAAGAGTGAAATATAGGGAAACAATAATAAAGATAGAATATGAAATATTGATATACTAGATTTAGTAAAAGCTTGTTATTCTGCAACCATGAGGTTCTGTAACCTGTAACATATATATTGTGCCTTTGTATTTGTATCACATATGTTATTCCTTTCTATTTGTATCTCCTGTTACAAACATATTGTTATTAGGCCTCTGAAGTGTATCTGGTATTTGTCAAACCTATGTCCCTGCCCTTTGACCTGAACTCATATCGATCTCTTTCTGTGCCACCTAAAAGCATGGTACGTATCTCTGTTGGAACTACAGCCATCAACAAAGGGATAATTTACACCTCAGCCCTAATTTATGTTTCATCTGGATAAGATCCTGTCTTCCAGAGCCAGGGGCTAAATGGCCAATTAAGTAAACAAAGAAATGCTTAAGATAAGACTAATTGGAAGTTTAGATTCCTTTGCAGGGCAACAAAGAATACACAAACATAAATTAGGGGGCCAGAGTTGGGGATTTAACTGGTGTTTTAAAGGTATAAAAAGAGGTTACATCTTCTCTCAAGGTGTGAGCCCTCTCATATACATATCTCTTTGTATGTGTTTGGAATGGTTTTACCCATCCTTTTCTCTTTGATCAAAGATTAAATGTTGATTCTTATTAAAGCCTCCGTTTAAGTCTTTCTTTTTGCTTCACTGAGAGCTTAAGCGTATAGCCGGACCTTACAATAGCCATGTGGGTTGTTTCACTTTAAAGGATAATGGTGTGAATGCATCTTTGTTCGGGTTCTCAGGGAAACTAGTAAAGAAAACCTCTTCACACTTGTGTATTGGCTAAAATCTGCATTCTGCCTTAAAGGGAGAGGCCTCTACTGCTTTAATCCTACTTGTCTTGCCTAAGGGTTTTCAGATCTTGCTTTCACTGGGTTGCTGTCATTTCTGCTTAATAAAAGGATCCTTTTGAACTATCACGTTTCAAGAGTTTTTACTTTCTAAACTTGGAAGAAAGGGCAATCATTACAGACAGAGAAGAGACTGAAGAAGCCAAGCCAAAAAAAAAAGGGGGGGGGATAAAATAAAGAGAAAAATTCAATGCTTTGGGGGGGATGAGAAAGAGGCAAAACCTCCCAGAAGTGCAGAGGGAGGGGGGCTTAAGCCCCTTCCCAGAAAAGGCTGCAATGAAGAGGGTCTCCTCAGCTGGGGGCTCTGGAGGGGCCACAGGGGACCCCCATCTTCCTCAGAGTCACGGAGGGTCCCCTCCAGGGTGAGGCTGGCTGTCTTTTCCTCCAGGGCAACCCCGGATCCCCCTTGGAAGTCCCAGCCCTGCATGGCTTCTCCCCCACAGGAGCCTCTCCTGGAAAGACACGGAGCCCAAGCGAGGCTGGAAAAACCCCAGGGGCTGCATCTCCCCCAATATTCAACCCTGGAACCATAAACCAGGTTAATCTCTTCCCAGGAATGCCCCAGATCCCCTCCTCCTTCCTGCCTATCCTGGGCTTTCTCTGTGGGTCTGGTCTTTGCTTTCCCCCCCTGAATGCCCCATGCATGGAAAGAGGTGGCTGAGCAACATGGGATATGGTCTCTCTGCTTCCCAGGACTCAGAAGATGGAACCTGGAGGGAGATTTTGCAGATCTGCTTCCCATCACCAACACGAGGCTCCCCAGCTTCCATCTCCCTAGAGAGGCTCCCCACTCAGCCGGGCAGAGTCCTGTCTGGCATCCCTGCAAGAGCCCCCTTGCCTGGCCTGTGCATGGGAAAGGGTGGCAGGGGAACATGGGACATGGGCTTCTGCATTCCCAGGTCTCTAAAGATGGAAGTTGGATTTTGAAGATCAGCTTTCCATCTGCAACACGAGGGTCCTGAGCTCCCCTTCCCTCCCTCCCACCCTCCCCTCATAGGGTGAGAGGCAGCCTTCATTTCTCCATCTCTTTTCACTTGTTTTTTCTAACTTCTCTCTCTCTCTCTCTCTCATTTTTTTTTAACTCTGCAAAGTACTAAAAACTAGTTTTTCACTAAGGTTGATTTTGATCTTAGAGACTGGCTGCACTATTCAATCAGCCCTTTTGTGCGATGCCCTTGAGCATTAGCTTTCAAAATAAAGTAAATTTTGCTTCCAACTCAGCTGGCAGCTATTTCAGATCTGTGACATGCTCTGGCATTAACTGCCCCCACGAGTTTTGTCTTTCATCACTATGCAAACAAATATAAGATTTATTTCTTTCTTCAGCCACAGGTGCCGTGTATTCCCTCCGGGGCCACTTTCAAGCATGGAGCTCCCAAACTTCTTAATTCTAGATGACCGATTTAATTCCATCTCTGCTCCTGTTATTATGAATCACATGGGGATTATTTCCCTTTCATTTCCCTCCACAGAATTTCCCAACAATCTCCAACTCCAAGAACTCCTTGAATTATCCAGGGATCCCTCCTGAGAGGGAGAATTAAGATAAAAGTTTCACTTCTGCTCTTTGGCCGAATCCTCCAGGGGAGACTTTGGGCAGAGAAATATGGAGGTTTGGGACAGGCAGAGTCTGTGCTCTTGAATGTACGTCTCTCTCCTTTCCAGATGAAGCTGAGTGTTTCTCTGTGTTGAGAAAAAGCAACTGGATGTTCCACCTTGTGAGAGTTTTTTGATTCTTCCAATTCTTTTTTAGAAACAGGAAAGGGATTCATTGATTCATGCCTTGAATTATGGACCTCCTGCTTCTGTTTCTGCCTCTGATGCTGCTTTTTTCCCATCCAGTCTCTGGGAAGCTGAGAATGAAATGCCCGCTGAATTCGGAGAACCAGGAGGGAAAACAACCACAGAGCTACTACAGACCAGGAGACCATCTAATCAGTATAGTCACCAGTGGAATGGAAAGATTGCATATAAAGTTGCTTTTCAACATGGCTCCTTCTCTTCAGTTTGTTTTCCATGATTTGTAAGTCATTCAGGGTGATGGAGTTGCAGTCCCTCCATTCCAACAGTCTCCTTTTCTGGTTTTTATTTTTTCATTTATTCCTCTATTGGGGAATATGTCTAATTTCCTGAATGATTTTGATTTCATGGCTTTTCTCTTTGGTCTGATTTTGTGAAAGAGACTCAAAAAGGGGTCTGAAAAAAAGCTGAAAGGGCTGCAGATTATTTTCCTCTCTCTGTTCAGTCCTCAATTTATCACTTGGATAATGAGTTTTATTTAAAGTAGTGGTGGAATCAGTTGTACTTGCCGTACCTCAGCCCATTTCCATATTTGTAACTGATCTTTGATTTTGGATCAATATTGGTTTAAGGCTCAGTAGGCTTGTGGAGGATTATATATATTATATATAACAAAAAGTATTTGTTATGGCTGTTGATTATAATAACTTCTTTTTCAATAGGACTTCTCACAAATTTTATTATTGCTTACTATACGTTTTCGCATTTCAACTGGCCAACAAGAATTCCCATCTCTTGCACAATCTCACACTTGGCTACAACATCCATAACAACTATATGAGCACTTTCCACACTTCAGATGCCTTGCTGGACATTCTCTCCACTGGAGAAATCAATGTCCCCAACTACAGCTGTGGAAGGAAGGAGAACCTCCTGGCTCTTATTGATGGAGCCGAGAAGGACAACTCCATCCAGATGTCAACATTAGGAGGCACCTACAAAATCCCACAGGTTTGTGAGTGTGTTTCTTCTTCTGGTAAAATGAGGGATGGGTGGTGGTGGGTGAGCAATAGATGCAATCATGTCTTCTCCATGGAATTCAAGAGCTGCTTTTCTCCATATTAGCAAAAATCTCAATATTTTACCCCATTATGTTCATGTTGAGATTAATCATAAAAGGCCTGAAATGCAAGCAATACATTCCCTGGAGAAGATATTCTAACAACTATTTAACTGATCAAAAAATATCCCTGGTTGTTGGGGCCTCTATTGGCATCTTCATTTTCACAGATAAATAATGCCTGCCCTATCCGGTCAGATTGAAGTTGGCAATAGTAGCATTTTACCTATCTAAAAAGTGGAATAAAAAGGATTCTAGCAATTATAGAACAAATAGACTAGCAGATATTATGGCTAAATTTTATGCCATGATCCTCTTAGTTAAACGTGAGAAATTCATTCTTTGCAGAAGGTTTTAGGAGAATTAAATGCTATATAGATTTTATAAGGAATAATGCATAAATTAATAATCTAATATTGGCAATAAATTTGTCTTGAAATATCTAATCTATATCAGTGAGGCAAAACAATGTTTGCTGGCTTTCTAGATGTTAGTGCAGCATTTGACTCAATACACAGAGAAATAGGATGGAGAAAATGGATGGCCTCAAAATGGAGCTCAGCCTGTTGGCCCTGATCCAAGCCCTTGTTTGAGAGGGAGGTTTGGGCTCAATGGAGCCATGAGAAGAAGGATCTATGCTTACCAAGTGCATGTAGTATACAGTACTTGGATTTCAGAAAGACTTTGACAACGTTAACCACAACCTATTTCTTGTTAAGCTAAAAATATGTGGGATAGACAGCATCAAATTTGAAGACAACACTAAAGTGGCAGGAATAGCCGATAGCCCAGAAGATAGGCTGAAGATCCAGATGGATTTAGGTAGACTTGAACCCTGGGCCTATCTAACAAAATGAAATTTAATGTAGGGGAAAGTAAGGTTTTATACTTAGGCTAGAAAAACCAAATGTCCACTTAGCGATTAGGTGAATCCTGGCTCCATAGCAGTAACTGTGAGAGTGATCTTGGAGTCCGAGTGGACAATCACTTAAATATGAGCCAGCAGCAACTACAAAAGGTAATTTAGTCCTAGATTGCAATAACAGAGGGATAAAATCAAGATTGCATGAATTATTGGTACTGCTTTATAATGTCTTGGCAAGACCACACTCGGAATAGTGCATCCAGTTTTGGCCACTATATTATAGAAAAGATGGAGAGACTCTGGAAAGAGTGCAGAAAAAATGATTAAGGTCCTGGAGACTAAAACACATGAGGAACAGTTGCAGGAAATCAGTATGTCTAGTTTAGTGAAAAGGACGAGGGGTGACATCATAGCAATGTACCAATATTTGGGGGGCTGCCACAAAGAAGAGGAGGTCCACCTATTTTCCAAATTACTAGAAGGCAAGACAAGAAACAATGGAGGGAAACTAATCAAGGAGAGAAACAACCTAGAACTAAGGAGAAATTTCCAAATGGTGAGGAATGGAACATCTCCCCTTCAGAAATTGTGGGTGATCCATCACTGGAGGCTTTTAAGAAGAGGCTGGACAGACACTTGTCTGGAATAGTATAGATAGATACAGATTAACAGAGTTGGAAGCGACCTTGTAGGTCATCTAGTCCAAGCAGACCCTACACCGTTTCTGACAGATAACGGTCCAGTCTCTTCTTGAAAGCTTCCAGTGATGAAGCTCCCAGAACTTCTGAAGGCAACTTTATCTCTTTATTTCCAGGTTGAATCTCTCCTTATTCAGTTTCCATCCATTATTCTTTGTCCAGCCTTTGGGTGCTTTGGAAAATAGCTTGATCCCCTCCTCTCTGTGGCAGCCCCTCAAATATTGGAATATGCTATCATGTCTTCCCTGGTCCTTCTCTTCAGTAGACCAGCCATGCCCAGTTCCTGCAACCGTTCATCGTATGTTTTAGCCTCCAGTCCCCTAATCCTCTTGGTTGCTCTTCTCTGCACTTTTTCTAGAGTCTCAGCATCTTTTTTATAGTGTGGTGACCAAAATTGGATGCATTATTCTAGTTGTGGTCTAACTAAGGCTTTATAGGGTGGTATTAGTACCTCTCTTGATCTTGATTGTATCCCTCTGTTAATGCAATTTAGGATTGCATTAGCTTTTTTGGCTGCCGCTGCATACTCTTGACTCATAACCACCAGCAGAACCAACCCAATCTCAGCCTCTGAGGAGGATCTTGGGGTGGGTAAAAGGACTCGAGCTGCCGCCCTCAGAGCTGATTTGGGAATTTATACAATTTCTGCTTTGTCTACATTCAGAAAATATGGGCAATGGCATAAAATTCAATCTATGGAAACTGACAAACTGACTTGTGGCTGTTGGAACAGACAAAACTTCAATTAAAGACCAAACTTGGATTATGCAACTGACAAATCTTATAAGGCTTTGAGGTCTGCCTGTTTCTTGTATAACTGGAGAAACAAGTTAAAAAATTTCCTCCAGAAATAATCTGGGATATAGAAGCAAAAAAAGATGAAGCAATCCTCGATAATTATAATAGGCCCTTTATTGGAATAGAATGCTCCAGTTGGCATTTTCACGTGTTAATCTAATTGTGATAAATTGTAGGGGTGATACAGTAATATAATTTACATTTTTATTGTTTTTTAATTTCCTTATTATTTTCCATTATTATAATACAATCTTGCTAATATTCTGTCTTTAATATTTTAAACAATGTCTGATTAACAAACTATTCTAATACATTCATGAGAACCAGGTTGGATTTATTAAAATCTAAAATTTTGGACTTGATCTGACCCCAAATATAACACAGCTTTCTTCATTGCTTTTTCAGATCAGTGATGAAATTGTTTCAGAAGCTCTGAGTGATAAAAGTCAATTCCCCTTTTTCCACCAGATGGAGCCCAAAGAAGGGATCCAGTACCCAGCAATTGTCCAACTGCTCCTCCATTTCAGATGGACCCTGATTGGCCTCTTTGCTTCAGACACAGAAAATGGAGAGAATTTCATGAGGATTTTTCCTCCTATGCTTGTCAGGAGTGGAATTTGTGTGGTTATATCACAATTGTTCTCAAGAATTGGATATACAGCATCCCTCAGGGATTCCCTCTCTAAGTGGAGACAAGTCAACGTCTTTGTTCACTTCATGGAATTTATTTCCATTTGGGACAGAATTCTTCCTTTCCATTTAACATTTATGCGTCTGCCAGGACCCATTGAAGGGAAAGTCTGGATCCTCACAAATTTTGCAGGGTATATAATGAACATTCGTAGACTTCTCAAATACATCCATAGTATTTGGAACTTTGGTTATCTGCCAAAAGAAAGGCCAATGGATGATGCCATTGAACCATATTTCTTTGTGGAATATCAGTTTCAAGATTATTATTTCCACTGTTCTCTTTCAAAGAATGTCTTTTCTGCCAAAGGCCGCAGAAGATGCACCCAGAAAGCCCCACTGGAGACACAGGAGAAAAGAAACAGAATAAAGATCCCAAATCACTATGAATATTACAGTCTCATGAAGACTCTGGCCCAGGTCTTGAATGCCGCTTATTCCTCCAGATGGAGGAGGAGAAGGAAGGAGGGAGAAAAGAGTTTGGGGTCTCCAAGGCTGCAGCCGTGGCAGGTATGGGGGTCCCGATATGGATCCATTAATCTTAGATTTATTTTATTTTTATTTTTATTTTTATTTGATTTATATGCCGCCCTTCTCCGGAGACTCAGGGCGTCTTACAGTGCGTTAAGCAATAGCCTTCATACTTTTGTATATTTATACAAAGTCAGCTTATTGCCCCCACAATCTGGGTCCTCATTTTACCCACCTTAGAAAGGATGGAAGGCTGAGTCAACCTTGAGCCTGGTGGGATTCGAACTTGCAGTAATTGCAAGCAGCAGATGTTAATAGATGTTAATAACAGGGTGCTTTAAACCACTGTACTACAGGCTCTAGATCCTTTGGAGGAGGAATCCAGAGGAGAAGGAGGGGAACCAACTCAGCAGATCTGTCCAATTCAATTACTCAGGGAATAATGGTTCCAAAGAGTAGATACCATGGCATTTTTTTTGTTTGTGTTTTTAAATTAATTTTTATTCAATATTTATATCTTTAACATCCTTGTTACATTTTTACTGCTTTCTGATACCGGCATCTGTAATAATATCTATAGATATTCTTGGTAATTATCTTTGTTTTGTTTTTATTTATTTTCAGACCTGCTACTATTCCAAATTTCTCTAATTCTAGTAGGAGTTTTTCTCCTGTTTCCAAAGGATCCTCTAATATAAATGCCATGTCATCTGCAAAGGCCCCTGTTTTGTATTCTTCTCCTTTCATTTTTAACCCTTTTATTTCCTTACTTCCCCTTACCTGTGCCAAAAATATTTCCAATGAAAGGATGGATAAGAGGGGGAACAATGGACAGCCTTGTCTAAGCCCTTTGTTTATATCGACTTTTTCTGTAAGATCTCCACTGACCATAATTTTTGCTGTTTGCTTAGAATAAGTTGTCTTAATCATTTCTATAAATTTTTCACCAAATTTCATCCTGATTAATTGATTAATTAAAAACCACCAATTCAAGTTGTCGAACGCCTTTTGTGCATCTATCATTATTGCTGCCAATTGTTTTTCTGGATGAGCCTCATAGTATTCTAGAATATTCATGATAATCCTTGTATTGTTCTTAATTTGTCATTTGGGTAAAAACCCGTTTTGATCCGAATGAATTATTTTATTTAATATCTTTTTTAGCCTTTCTGCTATTATTATTGGCAGGATTTTATAGTTGGCATTTAACAGTGAGATTGGCCTATAGTTTTGAATGAATTGATTATCTGTCCTTTCCTTTGGAATTAATGCTATATATGCCTCCATCCATGAATTTGGCATTTTGGCTTTCTCTAATACCTTGTTATATATATCCAACATAATTTCTTCCAAAACTTCCTGAAATTTTTTATATACTTCCACCGGAATTCCATCTGTCCCTGGTGTTTTGTTATTTTTCTGTTTTTTAATTGCCTCTCTTAACTCTGTTAATGTAATTTCCCCATTCAACATTTCCCTATCTTCATCTGTTCTACTTGGCAAGTTCCTTTCCTATAGGTAATTTATAATATTTTCTTCTTTAATCTTTTCTTGACTATACAGTATTTGAAAATAATTTTGAATAATATTTTTCCTCCTCAATTCTATGCAGCAAATTTCCTTGCTCGTCTCGTAAATATTGTACCAATTTTTTAGCTTTTTCTTTTTTCAATTTGTAGGCAAGCCATCTCCCTGGTTTATTTGCTGATTCAAAATAGTTTTGCCAATTTTATATTCCTTATCATTTCTTCCTGTTGTAGTATATTAATTTTATGTTTCATTAACTCCATTTCCTTTCTGATTTCCCTGTTTTGGGGATCTTTCTGAAGTGATAATTCTAATTTTTTCAGCTTCTCCAATGTTGACATTCGTTTTTCCTTCTTCTCTTTGTTTCTCCTCACCATATACGCAACAGTTATCCCCCTTATTCATCACCTTCAGGTTTCATAGGAAAGATTAAAAAGGGTTAAAAACTATTTCAGTATCATTTTGAAGACAGTTTTTATCCACTTATTATCCAGGCCTCAGGTTTCTAATCACATCACAAAATAGTTTGCGAGTCCTTTACCGAAATCCACTTTTATCACCAGAGTTCCCATAATCTATTTAGGAAGTGTAATGATATGTGAGAATGACTTTTGGGATGAGGGGAAGAGAGGCTTCCTAGGGAAGGATCAGAGAAGAGGGGAGAATCCTGCAGCTGCATAATGGGAGAGAAAGAAATTCAGACATGATCCTGGCTAACTTTTCAGGCTGAGAAAGGAGTTGGTGGGAGATTTGTTCTTTCAGATTTGCAAAATTTTGTTAATGTTGCATTACAATCATGTAGAATTAGCACATCTGGAGGTGTTTTCCATCAGGCTGACCAGGGAGAAGATTAGCCTGACAACCTCATTCTTGATCAACCCATGCTTTCTGGGAATCAACCTCTTGTTTTCAAAGACTTTATGAATCGTCTTTTTTTTTTCTCTGTTCATTTTATTTTCATCTGCTCTAGAATGTTCCCTATATTTGACCAATTGTATCAATTATATACTTTTTCTATATTTTGTCAGTAAATGATAGACAAATTTTTCTCAAACTTTCTTGTTCACTTATGAAGATGACGGCAGTATTTGTATCCTAATTAAGCATATTTGGAGATGAGACAATTGTAGAACAAAGATTCAATGTGGGATAAGAAACAAAGTTCTCTGTTTTTCAAATTCCTGGATGTTCCCATTCTAGTTTCATCCCTTTCTGAAGAAGAATGAATTTTGGAATATTTCTCAAAGAAAACTGTACTTGGACCAAAATGGAGAGATAACAGCAGATCTGATCATTGTCAGTTTCTTGGTTTTCCCCAAGGAGGATGTCACAGAAGAGGTTCTGGCTTATTTTGAAAGACAGAGACTTACTATTAAACAAGATGCTCTTTCACGGCTAAAGTTGCTCAATAAGGTGAGAGAAATGTTGGTGTCTTTTCTCTGTTTTCCAAAGGTGCCATTTCAAGTGGGCAAAGCCTAGAATCTCCAGGGTGGTTGGCCTCCCATGCCAGGTGGTGTCATCTCATGGAAACTCTTCAAGAGACGGGACCTAAGTAGAGTGGCTTTGCCATGTTTTCTGGAAACCTTTCAAGATCTTACTGGTCAGAGGGTTCTTTCTTCATCACTGTTTAATTTCATATTAAAAAATCTAATAGAATAAAAGTTTCCTAAATCTTTTACTGTAAACGTTATTATCAGTTTTAATAAGAATATATCATCATATTTAAATCTTTTTTCAATTCCATCCCTTTAGACTACATTAAATAGAAAAGTACTTTATTGTAATGTTAAATTCTGAAAGCAAAAGGGAAGAACTAAAGGAAAAACCTGCCAGTTGTTTTACCTCCTGCATCTGTTTAGAAGTAGTCAGAGGTTTAATATTTACCTCAGTGAAGACCGGAGGCTACTTGTCTCCATCCATTTCTACCCCCATTTTCCATGGACGGAGAGTCCTAATCTCTTTTCTTTGGCATTCCTTGTTTTTCTGCTCAGTCCCTGCCTCAGTCCAAATGTGTGGAAAATTGTCATCTTGGATTTGTCAAGAGGGCTCAAGAAGGAGAGCCAGTTTGCTGCTATGACTGCGTTCCTTGTCCGGAGGGGACCTTCTCCACTCAGGAAGGTGGGTCACACTGAGGAAAATGGGAGGCTTTGTGGAACTGGATCTCTCCAGAACATTTTTTTAAAAAATTTCTTTATTGAAGCATTTATTATTTACAAGATAAAAAAAAAGATAGACAAAACCACACAGATAGACAAACACAACATACAAAATAAAAACTTTCATATAAATCAGTTCAACGTTTCCAGCCTTGAGGTGTCGTTATATATATAATTCGTATTTACGTTGCATATTTACATTGATATTCACATAAAATTAATTTTTTGTTTCAGTTGTGCTAAAGCAGTGCTAACTATGTATTGTTTTATACATCTAGTCATCCTTTTAATAATGTACAATTACCACTTGTTCATCTTAATTTCTTGTCTAGTTCTCGCATTTGCGAGTTTTACTTAAATTTCTTATTCCTTAACCATTCATACCACGGGTCCCATGCACTATAATATTCTGATTCCTCTCTATCGTTTATTTCTAGTGTTAACTTGTCCAATTCGGCACATTCTAATATCTTTCTGATAATGTGGTCTTCGGGGGGTAACTTGTTCTCCTTCCAATATTGGGCAAAAGTGATTCTTGCTGCCGTAATTATATGTATCGCCAAATATTTCTTCTTTCTTGCATATGACTTTTTAAGGATTCCCAGGAGAAATATTTTTGGATCTAATTCCAGAGTGTCTCCCAAAATTTCCTTCAGCCAATTACTTATCATCTTCCAAAAATTTTTCGTTTTGGGGCAAGTCCACCAACAGTGGTAATACGAACCCTGTTGGTGCCCACATTTCCAACATTTTGAGCTTGCTTTGGGATATATTTTGGCGATCCTGGCCGGGGCCAGGTGCCACCTCTAAATCATTTTATACTGATTATCTTTAAATGTTATGGCCTTAGTCATTTTTAAATTGTTCGTCCAGATTTGATCCCATTCCTCTAATGTTATGGTCTGTCCGATATTCCTGGTCCATGCTAACATAGTCTTCTTTACTGTTTCCTTTACTAAATCATAATCTACTAAATATTTATACATTTTTGCTAATAGTTTATCATCTGTGCCCATCCAAATTTTGTCTAGACCATTCATGCTTATCTCTATTCCCGGATCTTCTTTGTCTTTCTTATATCTTGATTTAATTTGAGCATACGTCCACCATTCTAAGCTAATACCTTGTTCTTTTAATTCTTCTATTGTCCTAATATTCCCTATCCCGTCTAGAATCTCTTTATATCTAGCCGTCTTTCCCAATTCTAAAACATTTGGATATATAATTGCCTCCATTGTAGAAAGCCATCTGGGGATTTTGACATAGTGTTTTTTCCTTATCTCTCTCCATGTTGCCATAAGGGTATCTCTTATTTTGTGTTTGTGAAAATATGTCTTTGTTTTTTGCCCTGTTTCCCAGAGATAGAAGTGCCAGCCTTTTTGAACATCATATCCTTCCAATGTCTATATCCTTTTATTAGTTAAAGTTGCCCAATCTTTTAGCCAAATTAAGTTTGCCGCTTTGTGATATGTCTCCCATATTGGGAGTCCGAGACCTCCCCTTTCCTTTTTGTCTTGCATGTCTCTAATTGCGATCCTCGGTTTTTTTCCTCCCCATATAAATTTTTTAGTAATCAAATTAAGTTCTTGAAAGAATTTTTTATCTAATTTGATTGGCGCTGATTGGAACAAATACAATAATTTGGGTAGGATACTCATTTTAATTGCTGAAATTCTCCCTAAAAAGGATATTTGCAGTTTTTCCCACTTTTCTAGGTCTTGTTTGATATTCTTAATCAGGGGTGTATAGTTATCTTCTTTAATGGCTGAATATCTTTTAGAAACCCAAACTCCCAGGTATTTGATTTTCTTGACTACTTTAATTCCCATTAGTTCTTCTAAAGCTCTTATTTGCGTTTTAGACATATTTTTAGTTAATATCTTAGTTTTAGCTTTGTTAAGTTTGAGTCCCGCCACCTCTCCATATTTGCCAAATTCATCTAATATTTGTATGCCTGATTCCAATGGGTCTTCTGTAATTAAAGCCACATCATCTGCAAATGCTTGAATTTTGTAGGTTTCTTTCCTAATTTTAAGACCCTTAATCTGGTTATTCCCTCTGATTTTTTGCAATAAGACTTCTAAAACTAATATAAATAATAGCGGTGATAGTGGGCATCCCTGTCTCACCCCCTTCTTAATTGAAAATGGCTTCGTTAGTTCTCCGTTAACCAGAATATTTGCCTTTTGCTTCTTATAAATGGTTGTTATTGCTTTTTCAAAATTTTGCCCAAATCCCATTTTGCTTATTTGCTGTATCATGAATTCCCAATATAAATTATCAAAGGCCTTCTGGGCATCTACAAAAATCAATGCCATTTCCTGGCCTGGATGGTCCTCGCAATATTCTATTACGTCCAATATCGTCCTTATATTATTTCTGATTTGTCTCCCTGGGAGAAATCCATTTTGATCATTATGTATTATTCTATTCAGTACTTTTTTCAACCTTTCCACCAAGATGCTCATGAATAGTTTGTAGTCCGTGTTAAATAAGGAAATTGGCCTATAATTTTTTATAAACTTTGTGTCTGTTCCTTCTTTGGAGAGGAGTGTGATATACGCCTCCCTCCATGATTCTGGTATTTTGAATTTTGTTAGGGCTTCATTAAATATTATTAACAATTTTGGGAGCAAAATATCTTCTAATTCAAGATTTTGATATAGTTCCCCTGGGAATCCATCTGGGCCTGGTGATTTATTCTTCTTAAGTTTAGAGGTTGCCATCTTTAACTCTTTCATTGTGATTTCCTTATTTAATAGCTCCTTTTCCTCTTCCTCAATTTGCGGAAGTTCTTCTTCCAGTAAATATCGTTCTATTTTCTCTTTAGATATCTCTTCCTCTTTGTACAATGTGGCATAATAATCGTAAATTAGTTCCAGTTTCTCCTCCTCCTTATTTACTATATTGCCTTCGGGGTCTTCCAATTGATATATTATTCCTTTTTCTTTTTCTTTCTTTAATCTATATGACAACCATCTCCCCGGTTTGTTGGCGTTTTCAAAATAGTATTGTTTGGTTCTTTTAATTTCATATGCTAAATTTTCTTGGTCCATTAAATTTATTTTGTGGCGTGTAATCATCCATTTTTGCTTTGCTGATTCATTATCTGGGACTTGTTGAATTTCTTTCTCTATTTCTTTCAGCTCCTCTAATATCGTCCTTTGACGTTCTCTTTTTTCCTTGTTTTTATGTGCACTATATGCAATAGCAAGTCCTCTTAGATAGGCCTTCATCGAATCCCATATTATCCCTCGTTCCGTCGGTTCTTTCTCATTTCTTTCAAAGAAGTCCTTTATTTATTTCTTTATTTTTTCAACATTTTGTTTGTCTCGAAGGAATTGAGTGTTCAGCCTCCATCTTGTATTTCCCCTCCTATATTTCCTTTTCCATTTAATTTCCAACGGATTATGGTCTGCCCATATATTAGGTAGGATCTCAGCTGATAGAATATCCATTCCCAGGTTCCTACTCAGCCACATCATGTCAATTCTCGACCAAGTTTTTTTTTTGAGTTCGAATAAAAGGTGTATTGTTTTTTATGTGGGTTTAAAGTTTGCCAAATGTTGATCAAATTTAGCTCATCGATTAATTCAAAGAAAGAGTTTGGTATGCTTTATCTTTTTCCTTTTTGTCCTTTAGGGGTTTTATGATCTTTGTTAGGATCTACTATTCCGTTGAAGTCCCCAATTATGCATATATTTTTATTATTTTCCATTGTATTGATTATCTCTCTAAGTTTGCTATAAAAGTTTCCCAAATTTTTGTTCGGGGCATAGATAGATATAAGTAGGATTGGCATAGCCTCTCTCATGATTTCCACAGCCAGAATTCTGCCCTTGGGGTCTGTATATTTTAACTCTGATTTTATTTCCTTCCTAATATATATAGCTACCCCTCTCTTTTTTTTCCCTGCTAATGATATATATAATTTCCCTAATTTCTTATATTCCAAATATCTTTCATTTCCCTTTTTAATATGCACCTCTTGTAAACATATTAAATACAAGTTTTCTTTAGCTAATTTTGTAAAAAAAAAATTCCTCTTTTTATAATCATTCAATCCGTTTACATTTACTGATAGCAACTTCCAGTCCATTTTCAAGTTTGGTATCGGTCTAGTACTGTTTCGCCCGGGTAACTCTCTGCGGTCTTGGTTCTTTCTTTCCGTCTTTGTTTTCTCTTTCCTCCTTTTCCTTTTCCTCCGATGACCCTTCCTTCGATCCTTTCCGTTGTGTAAGGTCTTCCTCCGTTGTAGCCCCTCTTAACTCTTCCTTACTACTCAAGTCTTCTTCACTTCCTTTCAATTGATCCACAAATTCCTGTGCCTCCACCAAGCTATTTATATTTATTTTCTTCCCTTGCCAGGTTATCAACATCCCTTCTGGCAAGGTCCATTGAAAAGGGATATTTCTTTTATTTAATTGCAATGCCAGGAATCTATAGTCCCTCCTTACTTCCCTTACCCTCCTCGGGACCTGTTTCAGTACTATAACTTCTTTACCCTTATATTTTATTGTTTCTCCTTTCGTGATGTTATAAAAAATGTCTTTGACTTTTCTTCGAGCAAATCTTATGTGAACTTCTCTCGGGAGCTTGTTGCGTCTTGCATAATTTGTCTGGACCCTGTATACTTCATCCAGCTCTTTAATTATTTGGTCCTTATCCTGTTGTAAGATTTCTCCAATCAATTCTGCCATGACTTGGCCCAGGTTCTCTTCTTTCTCCTCTGTGATATTCTGAAAACGCAAGTAGAAGGATGCTTTGTCCATTTCCAGCTGCATAACCGAATCTTCCAGGTCCTTATTCTGCGCCATCAATTTTTGATCCACTGCGTCCAAATCCCTTTCCTGTTGTTTGATCTTAGATTCAATTTTCTTTATTTTTTGTTCGTTTACTTGTATTGCATGCTGGAAATCATTCATTTTTTGTCTATAGTTTGAATATCTGTCTTCAACTCTAAGTGGTTGTTAGTCATCTTCTCCTGCATCATTAACATCGTTTCCTGGATCGATGTTAGCGATATTTGCATCGCTTGCATAGTGGGTAACATGGTTGCGAGGCTTTCTGTAGATTTTTGTGTTACTGGTGATGACATTGTAATTGTTGGGTTTGGGATATTTGTCATTGTCTTTTTTCCAGTTTTAGTTACCGTGGCTGCGTAACTTGTCATCTCACTCAAGATTTTTACTTGCTCTTTTATGATCCTGTCTATATTTTTCCAAATAGTCATCCACTAATTTCCCTTTCTTGTTGTTGTATATATTTCTTATTAGCCTATTATGAGTATCGCTAATGTTTCACTACTCACTCCAATTGCTCAGTCTATTCTGTCAATTAATTAGTCCTTTTGTCCAATGGGGACAATGAGGCTATCTATCAAAACAAATCAGCTAAAAGTATTCTTAATATGATAGCAACTATATGTATATATAAATAGTATTATTGATTAAATAATAGTTAAATAATAATAATTTTGTAACTTAATGAATTGTTCAATAACTTATTAGTCCTTATATTAGTCAATTACAATATAAATATAGTATAATATATTCACAATAATCAGTATGGATATTATTATTATTATTATTATTATTATTATTATTATTATTATTATTAT
>WNWU01011140.1:506-13301 GCA_012654045.1 Ptyas mucosa | reverse complement strand
GTGCGAGGCGGCGGCCCCGAGGCTGGAATCAAAGCTTGCCAGCCTTTCGGGGAAAGTGGAGCTCCAGTTCCCGGCTGCGGCTTCTGGTTGGGGGGATCGGGCCCTGAGGAACGGCAGCTCCTGGCCTCACTGGTGTGGGGCAGAGGGAGCACGGGGGAGTTTGCGAGGGCTGCTCGGAGGGACCTTTGGGGAAGTTTGAGCAGCTGGAGATTGAATGAAAAAATTTGGAAAAGCTAATAAACTAAACAATTAATCTGATACAGAATTTTCAGGTGGCAGCGTGGGCTGGGACCAGCCGCCACCTGAAATGCAATGCACTTATCCCACGGCTTGCATAAACCACTCCCGCCCCTTTCAAAATAGCACCCGGCGCTTCTCTTGGGCACTCAGGGCCGGCAAGAAGAAGAGGGGGAGAGGCACGTGTACCAGCAGAGACGGGCTTGGCTCCTCATTCTGCTGTGACCCGAATCCTTGCTTTGGCTCCTCCGTGCTGGGTGCTGAGCTTCCTGGAAAGCCCCCTGCACCTTTGCTGCCTCGGAAAGAGAAAATGAGTCTGCGGAGAAGAAGGAGAAGGACAGGCAGCTCTGGAAAGTACATTTCCAGGGAAGAAAGTATTTTCAGCTGGCAGCGCAGGCTGGGACCAGCCGCTGCCTGAAATGCAATGCACTTATCCCGCGGCTTGCATAAACCGCTCCCGCCCCTTCCAAAATAGCCACCCGGCGCTTCCCTTGGGCACTCAGGGCCAGCAAGAAGAAGGGGGGGGGGAGAGGCAGGTGCGCCGGCGGAGACGGGCTTGGCTCCTCGTTCTGCTGCAACCCCGAACCCTTGCTTGGGCTCCTCCCCGCTGCTGCCCGAAAATGCTTTCCTCCCTGGAAATGCACATTCCAGAGCCGTGCGACCTTCTCCCCCTTCTCCGCAGACTCATTTTCTCTTTCCTCTTTCTGAAGCAGCAAAGGCTGCCTCGGAAAGAACGAGAAAGCCAAAGAACGAGGAGCCAAAGCCCATGCCTGCCTTCCCCCCTCCCTTCTCAGAAGAAGAACCGCTTGCCGGCCCTGAGCACCTGAGGGAAGCGTCGGGTGGCTATTTTGAAAGGGGCGGGAGCGGTTTATGCAAGCCGCGGGATAAGTGTATTTCATTTCAGGCAGCGTCTGATCCCAGTCTGCGCTGCCACCTGAAAATCCTTTCTTCCCTGGAAATGCACATTCCAGAGCCGCCGCCTCCTTCTCCGCAGACTCATTTTCTCTTTCCGAGGCAGCAAAGGCACAGGGGGCTTCCCAGGAAGCCCAGCACCCAGCAGGGAGGAGCCCAAGCAAGGATTCGGGGTCGCAGCAGAATGAGGAGCCAAATCCCATCTCCGCCGGCGCACCTGCCTCTCCCCCCCCTCTTCTTGCCGGCCCTGAGCACCCAAGAGAAGCGCCGGGTGGCTATTTCGAAAGGGGAGGGAGCAGTTTATGCAAGCCGTGGGATAAGTGCATTGCATTTCAGGCAGCGGCTGGTCCCAGCCCACGCTACCGCCTGAAAATTCTGTATCAGATCAATTGTTTAGTTTATTAGCTTTTCCAGATTTTTTCATTCAATCTCTGGCTGCTCAAACCTCCCCAAAGGTCCCTCCGAGCGGCCCTCGCAAACTCCCCCGCGCTCCTTCTGCCCCATGCCAGCAAGGCCAGGAGCTGCCGTTGCTCGGGGGCCGAGCCCCCCAACCAGCAACCGCAGCGGGGTTTCCTCTCCCCGTGTTTTGCTGTGGGTTTCCCCACGGAGAGGGCTGACTCCCTCAGTCGGAGGCCAAGAGCGGGTCCTCCAAGCAGAGAGGAGGTGCCGGGCTGGCCGGAGACGCTGCCCCTTCGCTTTCTGCTCGTCCGGCTGGGCAGCGGTCCAGCTGGGGCCGCCTCGGGGGAGAGTGCAGCACAGCCAGGGTCGTGGCGCTCCCTTGCTGGGTCCCTCGGAATGCAGCGAGGAGGAAACCCGGGATCCGCTGGCAGCATGGAGGATTCCCACTTGCGGTGATTGCAGGCGCCGAGCCCGATGGCAGGAGGGGGCGGCCGGGGGGAAGGAAGCCGAATGGGGTGGAGGGGATGGGACGGCTGGCACAGCCACAACTCCAGCTGCTTCAGTTGCAGGCGTCCTTTGGAACAGGGCTCTCCAACCTTGGCAACCTTAAGATTTGTGGACTTTGAGAACTCCCAGAGTTCTCAAAGTTGCCAAGGTTGGAGAGCCCAGCCCTGCCTTGGAAAGGCCCGTCGTAAGGCAGGCAGGAGGGTTCGACTCTCACGAGCCTCCGCTCTCGCAAGGCGCATTTACAGCCCGGGGGCGGAGCTGCGGTCCTGCTTGCACCGTTCATCGCAAGCCTCAGCTGCCCGCCAACCAGAGAAGGAGGCAACCGCAGCCTCCTCGCGTGTTTCCCCGCACCCCTTCTGACTGGGGGAGCAGCATGGGCAATAGGCCTCTGCTGGGATGGGTGAATGGGGCGCTGGCGAGTTGGCAGGCAGGGCCGAGAGCGCTGCTGCCAGCTTGGGAACAGCTGTCTTGCCAGGGTAACTGGTTGTCCTCCGGGAAGTGGCGTGCCGGCCTTCTTGGATAAAGTGAGGGCGCATGCGTAGGGGGCGCACATATGCGCAGTGGGGATTGCATGTGTGCATGTGCAGTGTGAGGTGCATGCGCATTAGCATGGGGAGGGGATCATGTGCGCATGCGCAAATGGGGGTGCCCATTGCATTATGGGTACTGGCACGCGAGAGCACGAGAAGGCTCTCGCGCTTGGACTTTTGGCACGCAACACCAAAAAGGTTCGCCATCACTGAACTAGGCTTTAACTCAATTCCAGTATTCTTAACATGTAGTTCCCTTTTCTCAATTGTTACAGGGGCCCATTCTCTCTTTGTTCTACCCCACTCTGTTCTGGGATTGTCAGACGCTTGTCTTTAGGTTTTTGTTGTGGCTCCGACCCCCGAGCCCCTCTTATCGGAGGAAGAAGGCTCTGAACATAAAGGAGAGGAGCCGGCCAGGCCTCCCTCTCCAGGACCCTCCTCTCTGGCAATGCCTCAGGTGTTGGCCAAAGGAGAAGAGATTGGCCAGGAGCCAGGTGTCTCCGATCAGTTGGATAGCGACGATGGAGATAAGTTGTGGCTGGATCCACGCCAGCGTCAGCGAGACAAATGTACGCAGTAGAAGAGGAGGCATGCCAGAGATTAAGCTGAGTCACTGGACCACACCCCACAGGCTATATAAGGGAGTGTGGTGGCCATTCAAACTCTGTGACGGACAAAGCTAAACTTCTGGCGAGTCACTTTGCACTTCTGGAAAAACAACGCCTAATCTGCTGTGGGTTTATTTTACTGGACTGATTCAAACTGTTTGTATTTTTGTGTTATCTGGTGGAGGAACAACCCCTCCTTCTTGGAGTAAAAGCTCTTGGCAGGCAGCTACTGCGTTGCTGCCAAGTTTCTGATAACTAATAATTGGGTGTTTGAAAAAGTTATTTAACCCTCGGCTGGCTGTGTGTGTGCGTGTGTGAGATGGGGACAGAACAGTTTTGGGGTTGGCTTAGGTCCAGGGTACCGACCCCACCTATTTATGATACACCGTTGGCGGGAGTGGACCTGTTCCAAAGAGTTCACACCTTGTGACCCGTTCTTGCCTTGTCTTTTGGGGTTCTCAACTTCCCCAGATCCTTTCGCAAGGGCAAGGGTGTCACTTGGGCATTCTCACAACATTGGGAACTACTATTCAGTGTGTTATTACTCATTAGGCCCTTTGCCAATAATAGCCAAAGCCACAGAAAACTCATAATTGTCTTCTACACAGAACCTATCCAATCACAATTCCCTTAATCTACAAAATCACCACATCAGGAAGAAGGTTAGGGTTATATGTGACTTGGGAAAAGGCAATATTAGTTTTAGGTATCCCACAGAACCACCTCTTATTTGTTAAATACAATATCCACATTCCCAGAGCTAGAGCAGCCTCACAGAGAGCTCATTCCCTGGCTTCTTCAAACATAAATATCTACAGGAGTTTCATACTGCTCTCTGTCACAGTCAATGATTTTAGATTCAGCACCTGTCTTTTTGAGGAAGAGGTGATTCCAGCATACTATATACAGCAAATCACAACTAATCACAATAACAGCAAGCACGCTTATTAAAATAAGGGATAGTGTACCTATGGCTATATATCTTGACTTCCCATTCCAAATCTTCAGCCGTACGTGGAGGGTCAGCTTCCGGTGTGACACCAGTAAGGCCTCTTCTGCCCCGTATGTTGCCTGTTCGTTGCCAGTAGGACAGTTATAGGGGGCGCTTCTTCAAGCGTACTACTAGGGGTCGGGCCTAGTCCTGGTCTGCCTCCCAATTATTCCTAAACTGCGGACTTAACTCGAGTCCAGTGAATCCAAGACTTGGATTCCGACATTTTTACTGCAAGTGGGAACACATGGCCACAGTATACAGGCCCTTCCACCTAGGCATTAAACATTTCCTTTCCAGTGTTTTACCATACAATCCTCCAATCACAATTTAATCATTTCTACCTTTATCACAATATAAATTTTAAAATATTTCAATTGTTACAATTTCCCTAATTAAATTTAGAATTGTTCTAGCTGGTATCCAGATTACAACCTAATCCTTTTTACTTTCACCACCATATACCATTAAAGTATTTCAGTTGTCACAGTTTATACTGAAAGGGAAACAATAATAAAGATATAATAAATAATATTAGAATATGATATACTGGTATACTAGATTCTGTAACCATTAGGTTCCTGTAATACATATATGCCTTTGTATTTGTATCACACATATTATGTCTTTATATTTATATCTCCTGTAACAAACATATTCTGTTATTAGGCCTCTGTAATGTATCTGGTATTTGTCAAACATATGTCCCTGCCATTTGACCTGAACCCATATCAATCTTCTCCCTGTATTTTCCTGTGCCATCCAAGAGCATGGTACATATCTCCAAGGGATAATTTACACCTCAGCCCTAATTTATGTTTGATCTGGATAAACTCCTGCTTTCCAGAGCCAGGGGGCCAAAGTGGCCAATTGAGTAAACAAAGAAATGCTTAAGGATGACTAATTGGGAAGTTTCTATTCCCCCTTGCAGGGCAACAAGGAATACACAAACCTAAATTAGGAGGCCAGAATTGGGTACTAAGATGACATCTCTGAGGGTATAAAAGGACGCCATACCTTTCCCAAGGTGTGGCTATCTCCTCGCATACATTGTATCTGTATGTTCTGGATATAGTTCCACCCAGTATTTTGTTTTTGGCCATAAATAAAATCTGTTTTTTTTTTTTTTTTGCAAGCCTCGTCTTGAGTCTCTCTCTTTGGCATTCTGGTGACTCAAGTATATTTTGGGACCTTACAATATTCATATTTCTAGAAAAAGATTAAAAAAGAAAAACTTATCATTGTCTAGATTTCAAAATACAAAGACAAATACTCCAATTATTATTCATTTCATTTTTACAATCATGTTTTCCCATTTATTTCTTACTACTATTTGAATATTATAACTAGAGGTGGTCAAAAATGGTGGGCTAAGGGACAGACAATATTGTTGGATTTCTTGTATTTGCTTATTTAATTCTCCCACCATCTGATTCACCCACTTAGTTCCTATCTTAGTTCCTATCTGGCTTAGGTCTCCTATATGATTTTCAAGTATTTCAAAAGGAGATAATCTAATTCCTTTACGTGGAGAACATCACACAGATCAAAGTACTAGTGGTAATGCATTTACTCACTTAAGGTGATTTTCAAGGCACACCTTTGTCTGCTTTTTCTCTTAAAGTCCTGGTAAGGCTGGTCAGTCAGGCTTGGGAAGGTCTGTTCCACTCTGGTTGCTGTGCTGACCTGCATACGTTGTTTCAATTTCAGGACCCGATGCTTGCAAAAGAGTAGCTGGGTTAAAGCATTTGTTTGTTTCAGGATCACTTGTGGTTTCTCAGTGAGGAGAGCCTGATGCTTGTAATTTCTGGGGTTTGTCAGCCATAAATGGCCCTTTGTCTCTAAAACTCCTTGTAGTGCATGGCTGGTGTAAATGGTAGTTGGCTGCCTAAGGGTTAATTTCCCAATAGTTGGTTCTGCAGTTCAACAAACAGCTTCCTTCCATCGCTCTCAGCCTTTGACTTATAGTAATGGGGCGGGGTTAGCTTTTCTGCCTGAGAGGAACAGGCACTGCTAAGGCTTCAGTCTGGGGTGCAGCATATCCTGGTGGGTTATCTTCAACTTCGGTACTTCAAACTCCTGCCAGGTATTGGGGATTTGACCTTCTTGAGCCATATTTCTTGCCATCACGACCAGGAGGGAAACTGGACACACAGGCATATCTATATTTCTTCCATCTAAGGAACATTTCAGGGTTTTCAGCATGGGGCGACGATTTATGAAGCCATTAACCCCTTGGATATTTTAGAAAAGGGAGCTAGCAGCTTTGTTTAGATGCCCCTGTGTCTACTAAGAAGGTTACATTATTCCCCCTATTTTCATTCGGACCAAGGATTCAGGGGCGGCTTGACTGAACCCTGGTCCCCTTCAGTCTTCAGGCCTCTCATCTACTGCAGCCAGGCCTATGGCTTCCTTTCCTTACAGAATGCTTTTGCAGCTTTTCTTCAAATGCAGATTGAGCTCACTAGGCTGAGAAGCAACTTGTCTAAAACAGCATACGCACAAACCTTGCAAAGATGATTCAACATTTAACACATACATTTAAATTGTTTTAAATTAAATCCTTCGGGAGTAGGGCGGTATATAAATTAAATTAATAAATAAATAAATAAACATGCTGCCCTGAGTCCCTTTATTGTAGGGCAATCTTCTTAGCCAACACAAGAACTGTTTTGTGGCTAAGCAAAGGTCTCAATTAGATGCAAACAAAGTCTTTTTATAAGTTGTGCGCAGAGAAGAGATGCATTTTCACTCAAACAGAGTGTCCATCAATGCTCCAAGAGAAAGAAAGGGAGGGTCCCTTCTTGGAAACTGTTGGTCTATTATAGCCTGGAGGTTTCCCTCGTCTGTGGGTTTTAAAATCTTACCAATGGCACTACTTAATCTCTCTCTCTCTTGTCACCATTAAGGAGAGTGGTCCAAGTTCTGCCAGGTAGGATTGTGGGTCTTTATAATGACTTGTTGGAAGGAAAAAAGAAGCCTTTCCCTTTAAGGATTGTTGGAAGGCAGAGCTTCCCTTTTTCCTTGCTTGGGAGCAAAATTAGTTTATTGTTTATAGGAAGGCAGGCAAGAAACAAATACCAAAGCCTGGAGTTTAGTTTTATTCTTGTCCTTGCTTTCTTCTAATCCAATTTTTACTCTTAAAAGAGAAGTATAATTTTTCTTGGAGTTCTTGGTAATTATGATTAAAATTTATTTCAGCAAGTGAAAAGGAGTTTTTTAGTGTATCAATCTCTTCTTTTTGTTTGATGTCTTCTTGTACAAGTTTTTCATTTTCAGCTATTAATTTGTCTAAGAACTTCTATCTCTTCCCTGAGATTATTTACCAGAAGCATCATTTCTTTGGAGATAGTAATTGCTGTGTTATGGAATGATGGGACCAAACAACATTCCGGGTCAACCAGAGCCAGTTTATTTGCGCAAGGTTCAGAGCAGATTCATACCTGAAAGTCTGAACAACCAAGAGCTTTGACACAACTGCTTATATATGTTTTCAAGACAAAGGAGTTGGTGATCTAATACATTTTCCATATATGGTAAATTTACACTTGGTATCAAATACATGAGCTCATACATTTATTCCATACATTTGTTATAAAATAACGGACACTTCCTCATTACTAAACCATTAGCTTCTAGTTTATAAGATTATTTTCAGCTGGACCACTTTCCTAAATTCTGTAAGTACTAATGGAGTTTTTACTGCTGTCGTTAGGTGATAATTAACTCTTTGCCCCATACATGTCTTTGTGTGGTTGACAGTGAGCCTTTTCAAACATTCTCTATATGGCTGTCTTTCCGTGACAGCTAGGCCTCATCAGAAGATATATTACCAATAATGGGGTTTAACTGACTTTAATATAATCTCCAGCAAACACGTTTCTCTCAAACAAGCACATTTTCTTTCTTACAATACTGTGAATAAAGAGGGCCCTTCAGTGGTCATCTAGCTGAACCCGCATTATTTACATTATTCCCCCCTCTGAAAGTTTTTTCAATACAGAAACTTTCATATAATATCTAGTACAATATGACTAATCTAGGCAAGGGATAGGTATTTCTTGATCTTCATTCCCTAATCTTGGAGGTACTCTCTCCATTCTTTCCCAGACTCCATTTCTACATATGTGTCTTTTTCAGAGTTTCTATCTTCCAGAAAATGCTCTGTCACAACTAATTCCTTCTCAGTCTGTATCTCTTTCATTGCTCTGATAGATAGCTGTTTCAGCACTGGGATTGCACAAGGAACAAAAGCTAGGCCTGCCACAGCACATATCAACAAGAATAACATTTATTTAATCCATCCGGATCCAGGCACCCAAGAAAACCACATGTCAGTTGTTTGTAACCTGTGACCTATCTTGGATGCCCTATCCTGCAATTCCTTGGCAACTTCTCTGACCACACCTGATTTATTCATATAGAAACAACAGTCTTCTCCCAAAAATAAGGCACGTCGATTTTGTAGGACCACTGCTGCAAATACGCATCCTTCCTGTATAAGAAGAATACTCCTTTTTTCCTTACACACACGCCTGTGTTCATGGAGAAAGCATGGGTCCAATGATTCTTTTCATTAGTCCAGACCCCAAAAGTCCCCGCCACAAACATTCCAGCCAGCGGCTGTAATGGGACTTCTAGTGAAGGGTCCTTTGGCTTATCTCTGAGGATTGGGCCTTCAAAAAGATACTGGGAGGTAGTATTCCCAGGGAGAAAGGAGACACATAAACCTGTGCTGGACCTAATGGAGAGCCAGATAGGGAAGCGAGGGGGCTGGAATAGACACCTTTCCTTGGATACATTCCAGGACCCCTTCCCTCCTCCCCATCTTGTGATGATGGCAGTTGGTGGTAGTGAGAAAGTGACCTTATGGTGAAAGGAGTGGTGTGCAGAAGGAAAAAGATCTTTGGTTAGTTTTACATCCTTACAGGTTCGTTCTAGGACCAAAGTACACTTCTGATGGACATTGTTCTTTGGTCAGGGATCCTACAGGCCTACCAGATGTCTGATGTCTCTTTACACCCAGAGAGGGTATTTTCTACACCAGTGGCTGTAGGGCCAACTATTGGAAGGCGGCCCATTCCCAGTCCCCCGAATGTGCCACAAAAATCTCCTTGCCTTTGATGTTGCTGCTTTGTTGTTAATATCCTTTTTAAGGACTAGGGTAACTTTTGTCCTTTCCCAGAGATCTTGCTCAACTGGAACAGCATGATAAAATGCAGGTTGTGGACAATGGTGAGGGCAAAGGCTTGGATTCTAAAGAAGCATTTTGAAGGGCTTCCTAAGAAGAGTGACTTTGAATTAATAGAGATAAACCTACAAGATCTAAACGATGGAGAGATGCTGCTTGAAAGTGTGCTGCTTGAAAGTGTGTTTCTCAGTGTTGACCCGTATATGAGAGTATACAGTAAGAGACAGATGAAGGACTAGCAGACAAACACAACCAGCAGTTTTGAACCAAGGTAGAATCAGACTGATTAACGAGACTTTGACCTAATTCCAGTATCCTTGACATGTAGTTCCCTTTCTTTAATTGTTGCAGGGGTCCGTTCTCTCTTTGTTCTATTCCCCCCTTTACCAAGATTGTCAAACTCTTGACACCAGGTCTAGGAGTTGGTTTAGGATTAAGGTACCCACTCCACCTTCTGGTTCCACGTTGTTGGCAGGAGTGGAATTCACCCAAAGTGTCCCTATTCAGTGTCCTGATGCTGCTAGGTTCCTTGGGATTCTTGACATCTTCAAATCCTTCCGCAGGGACAAGGGGGATTTCTTGGACACTGACACAACATTGGGAACTACTGTTCAAGATATTATTACTTAGTAGACCCTTTGCTAAAAACATCCAAAGCCATAAAAAAACATAATGAAATCATGTTCCTAGAGAAGAGAATGATTTGAATCTCCAACTCTTGCTTTCCATCTGGAGCAGATGCTGCAAATGGGGAGTTTGTGGTGGGTTTAGCCGCCTCCAAATAAGTATTTTTTTTGTGTGTGTGTGTTGTCTCAGTTCTCATATGGGTTGCAAGAGTTGATTATACTGATACATGTTGACTAGTCATGTGTAAGAAAAACATAATCACTTCCTTTACACACACACCTACACACAGGGCCTTAACATCACAACACCCTTATTTTACAAACTCACCATGTCAGGAAGAGGGTTAAGGATATGTGTAACTTGGGAAATGGCAGTATCAACCTCAGTCCTAGGCTTCCCACAGAAATGGTCCTTATATATAATACAATACCAATAGTAGAGCTAGGATAGTAGCTGCCCAGAGTCCCCACACCCAATCTTCCTCAAACATGAGTGTTTTTAATAATTGCTCACTGGATTCTATCACTGTTAATGGGTTTTACATTACAAATTACAGTCATGGAATGTTGTCTGCCTTTGTTCCGAGCTTTGGCCGTGCGCTGGGAACCAGCTTCCGGGGTGGTTCAGCAAGGCTACCGGATCATCACCGTGAGTTGAGAGTCTGTTGCCAGTTGGACTCAGCAGGGTGTATTTTTCTTGAATTTTAGCACCAATGGCTTGTCAGTTTTTGTCCCTTGGTAGGTGACAGGATCACACTGATCTGCAGGTTTCAACCTTGTCCAGTGGACACAGGATTTTCCCTCTAAGGTCTTAACTGGTTTGTAATCGTGACCTGCAGTTGTAATAGGGGGAGGTCTACATTCTTGCATATAACGTCTCAGTTGGTTGATATGATTGTTGTGCTGTTGGAACTGCAAAAAGTAATCTCCTTGCTTCCACTCCCCCCTCTTTGAACTAGACCTGGCCAGCCTTGAAAGTGGTGTTTACACAAGGCAGGGGGCCTACCATACAGATGTTCAAAAGGAGACAGCTGGTATTTAGTTTGTGAGGCAGTTCTAAAAATGTACAAGGCCATAGGGAAAAAAACTGAAGCCATGGCAAATGGGCTTCTAAGCACAGTTTGGTAATAATTGCTTTCAATGATCTATTAGCCCGTTCAAATTTTTTTTTTATTTTTTATCTTTTTTTTTTTTAAGATACATAAAGCTTGAGTTAGTGCATACACTTCACAGGTTTGAACAGACCAATTTCAAGGCAAACCCCTTGCATCCAGGATCTCTTTAGTGTGTCCATTTATAATAGCATAAAAAATTGCTTCTCCTTTCTCCAGGGGGTGTTCCTCAAAATCAGGTCTTATTTTTGTTTGTAAATCAATTACTTCAGCACAATAATGTTCTTATCCATACTGATCTATTGATCTGGTATTGGCTAAGAACTGTACTGGATTCAAATTGTGATCAGTAGTTAAAATCAAGTTTGTCTGCTGCATTAAAATTGTTTCATATTTTAGATGGGGTGCTCACAATAAGGGCTCCCCCAAAGGTCAATTTCCTACTTTCTTGGACCAGTATTTGACAGGAATGCTACAGACTTCTTTTGTCCTGCCCAATACTGAGGCAATGCCCTTTATGTGATTCCATTCTCTGTATTTACAAAGAGATGGAATGGCTTTTCCAAATTTGGCAAACTTAATACAGGAGCCTTGGTTAAAGCTTGTTTCAAATTTTCAAGACTTCCTTTTTCGTGTTCCTCCCATTTCAAACTCCAAGGTTAAGATTCAATTAATTTTGCATATAGGGGTTTGGTAAAAACAGCATAGACAAAAATGCCCCTGCCCCTCCCTTATTATGGTTGGAAGAAAAAGAAGCCTGTCCCTTTACGGATTGTTGGAAGGCCGAGCTTTCCCTTCTTGAATTAAAAACTCCTGGCTGGAAACAGATACAAGCACAGCTTTCCGGGGCTAGCCTGTAAGATTAGCCCTTTTGTTTTTTATATCCTAAAATGTCTTTTGATTTTCTATGTGACCCTTTAAAGTTCCTTTGAAATTCTTTTGATTTGGCATGTGAATTCTTTGATGTGTGTGTGTGACTGTTTTATGGTGTTTAAATCTAAAAAAACCCCTTTTCTTTGTTTTCCAGCCAGAGAAGGTCAGGCTGGGGATCTTTACCAAAATGTAACTAATTTAGATAGTGAGACGTTTTATTTTCTTTACAATAAATATGAGTTTAATTTAAAAAATGCATCTTCGGGTTTATTTTTCAAAAATATATACAAGGAGAAGCCATGATCTGACATTTATTGAGGGCAATTACCCAAAGCAGTTTGGATGTTGTAGAACCCTGTAATTTTGTCCTTCCTTTGTTGTGGAAAATAAGGTGGTTTCAGCTTCTTAATGGCCCATCGATAAACGTGGGGTCTGAAACTCTGCTTGAGTTTTGGCTTATTCCTTTTAGGGAATTTAATTTCCCTGCTCTGTTAATATAAATTTTCTCCTATCTTCCAACACTACATATTGTAATTTCTAACTCATCTCTGTAACAATTCCTAAAAGGGCAGCAACTTGTGCTGCTGACAAACAAACACGGAAACAAACAAATAAAGAAACAAACAAATGTGCCATAGGATAGAGCACCTTGTCTGCTAAGTATGTAAACTGCAGGCAGACAGAAAGACAGAAAGAGTCAAACTTTAGTGTCAATTCTCTGCCTTTAGTAAAAGGCAAGCCAGATTCAGAAAATCTTCAAACTCATTTCTTTTATATAGGTTTAATTAAATATTTTAAACCTCAAAAAT
>WNWU01011139.1:71254-88350 GCA_012654045.1 Ptyas mucosa | reverse complement strand
GAACTTACGACTGTCCTCACATTTTACGTTTTTGCCCTATCTTGTCACCATGGTGAAGAGAAGCAGTTGTGAAATGAGTGACATGGTTTTAAGAATGCTGCACGGGCATTTTGCATGGTGACAAGATAGGGCCAAAACGTAAAATGTGAGGACAGTCGTAAGTTCAAGGACTGGTCACAAGTGCGAGGACCAGTCAAAAATAACTTTTTGAGCCCTCTGAGTAGTCCATGTGCATAAAAGGAGAACAAATATGAATAAATAGCAATAATTAGAAACACACATACAAACATACAATGTATTTTCTTTGAATATTGAATATTCCAATTATTTCCATGCAATCCAATTTCTTACAAATCAATTATTATATTTACCAATAATAATAAACCAAATAATTTCCCCCAATATTCTTCCAAACCACAACTTAACCATTTCTGCTTTCAACACAATATACAATTAATAATATCTCAATTATTACAATTCCCTATTTAAATAGAGCTTTTTTTTCTTTTGTGTTTTAAAATCTTGAACTCCCCTCTTTTGCCATTTGCCATAAATTTCCCATTGTTTGCACCAACCTTTTTTGATGAGGAAAAAGAAATCAAATCTGCCTTAGCAAACAGCAAAGCCAACAAGCTGTTTTAGTTTCGCTTTGGGTTTCAGCAGGAGAAAAAAAATGTGCTCTTTGCAGAAGGCACCTTTTTTTAAAAAATGTGCTCTTTGCAGAAGGCACCTTTTTGCAGCCGGCACCGATCTTCTCATTTGTTTTTTTTAACCCTGATCAGCTGTAGGGGGGGCCTTTGAAGCCCCGTGGCAAGAATTTAAAGTGTTTTTCTTCCCTCTAGCCATCAGCTGGAACTCAGGAGGCAGTCCCAATAGATTGGGAGCCGGCAGGGTAAGCAAACCCCGTTCTCCCGCTGTTTCCTAGCTTGCAGGGAAAGTCATTTTTTTCGTGACCCGCGTATAAGCCGAGGGGGCGTTTTTCAGGCTGAAAAATGGGCTGAAAAACTCGGCTTATACACGAGTATATATGGTAATCAATATGAACATGAATATTCCAATTATTTCCATGCAATCCAATTTCTTACAAATCAATTAATTATATTTACCAATAATAATAAACCAAATAATTTCCCCCATATATTCCTCCAAACCACAACTTAACCATTTCTGCTTTCAACACAATATACAATTAATAGTATTTCAATTATTACAATTCCCTAGTTAAATAGAGCTTTTTTTCTTTTGTGTTTTAAAATCTTGAACTCTCCTCTTTTGCCCTACATTTCCCATTGTTTGCACCTACCTTTTTTGGTGAGCAAAAAGAAAAAGAAATCTCTCCCTGCCTCATTTTGTCACGTTGCAGCAGAGCCTGCTTTACTTTCAGTTTCATTTTTTCCCTAGCATAGCTACTCATTTGTTTTCTTTTAACACTGATCAGCTGTAGGGCGGCCCTTTGAAGCCCCGCGGCAAGAGTTTAAACAGTTTTTTTCCCTCTAGCCATCAGCTGGGACTCAGGAGGCAGCAATAGATTGGGAGTGGGGCCAAATAAAGGGTAAGAATAACGGGGTGGAGGGGGTGGTGGAGGGGCGGGGGGGGAGAACTGGTTCAGTGACGTCATATCATCACTGCTACCGGCTTGCAGGAACCGGTGCGAACCGGGAGCAACCCACCACTGTTCCCCCCACATATCAAGCAAACTCTATGTATTCAGCACAGATTTCTACTGGGTGATGACTTTTCCAAAAATTTTGAGCCTTGCCATCTGTTTGCACGAATGTTTGTGCAATATGAATTATGCTACATTGACCCTAACCCAACCTTTCCATTTTCATAGACCTCCAGTGCTTCCACAGTCACCTTTAACATAGATTGGGTTAAACATCTAACACAATGATATACAACTGTTTTTGCTGTGATATAGCAGAATGCTGGCCAGCAAGGTTTTTGCAGTGATGCATGATAGCACTTTATGATACTTGCAAAGTCTGGCACAAGGCTTCTAGAACTGGTTAACATGGCCTCTAATTTTGGTTCAGTCCATGTCCAGATCTACATTCAGGTTATATTATTAGTTGATTTACTGTTGGAACATTTTTTTCAAGCATGGCTTTATTCAAGTTTAAAAGAGATATATACAGTACATAAATACTATTTAAATTAATGGAGGGTGGGGAGAATGGAAAGAGAGGCAGAAAAATGGAGAATTCAGAAAAAATTAACTTGCATACTAAGAGATTAATATAGAAGCATATGTTTCATACTCTTCCTCTAGACCTGACTGGGGTTTTGGCAATGATTTCCTGAGAAGGTGGTAAAGGTCCACTAAGCTGGTAGAAAATGTCTGAGCAGAAATGCTGAGATTTGTTTAGTCATATGTATGATCTATCAAAAAGCCATACTACATCCTTTGACATTTTTATTGTCCTTGTGAGCCATTTTGGTGCGTAAAGCTTACATGGTAGAAGATTAATGAATGAATCAATGTGATTGATTGTTACAGTGCTCATCTCACCTACATGACTCTAGGAAGCTTACAATAAATAAAATACATAATATAAAAAAAGTAAAGCAGGTAACAGTTGGGCATCATTCAACCAATTTACTTGGTAAGGTATTCATCTATTTCTCTAAAGAAAGAACATTCAGGAAAAAGATTCTGAAAAAAAATATTAGCAAATTCTTTTTCCCATTCCAACCTTGCATATCCAAAAAGTAGAAAACTACTAGTCAAAAATAGGATTTTGACCTACCATAAATATCTTCCTAGTGGACCAATGTTACACATCAAGGCCTTGAGAATGAAGTGTCCTATTGGCCATATTGTCATCATGAGGAACTTTATTTTTTTTGCTCCTGCTCCTACATTAAGAAAATCCCAATACACAGTATAGGTTTATCATGTGTAGGAATGTTTCTTATTTTGAAAATTTCTCAGTTTCATAAAACATATATTCCAAATTATACTTCACTGTATTTCTGGATCTTAAGATTTTCCTGCCATTAGATGCTGCATACATATCCACTTTCTTTTTGTTGTACACATCCCAAACATAAAGGCCCCCATTCTTTTGTCAAGGAACCCAGAAATGTTGATTTCCCAACCCTTTCCACCACTGTATGAAATAAATCTTGAGGTCCTCCCATGCTTTGCCTTTAACCATTAGGTATCTTTCTCTTCCAGAGAATGTTATGTCCATGTTTCTTTGGTTGATTCTTAGTGGCAGGCATTATATGGTAGTTTGATCACTCCTCTATGAAGTTCTATAGAGTTTTCAGTCCAATTAATAAGATCACCACCAATGGAGCTACTGCAGGTTGCCATCTTGTAAATTTCAGCAGGTGTCACAATATAGCTCCACATGTTGAAATCTGACATTTCCCCAATGAACGCTTGAGTGGCATCAAAGCGACCACCAAGAGTGTCCTGTGGAAGAAGAGTGCAATAAATATGTATTCAGAAGAACCATGCATGATAGTGACAGAACATAAAGTGAGAGGGCTATTTACCTGCTCCTGGCCTAGTATGAAAACACCTCCAGGTTTCACAGGATGCCAAGGAGCCAGGTTCTCCCCACTCCCTCTTTGGACACCATCCTGGTAAGATTTCCACATGCCATGCTGAGTTGACCACGTCACGCAGATGTGGTGCCATTTGGCATCATTAACGGCCAATGGCAAGGTGGCAACCTGCAAAGCAAGGACAGAAGAGTTCAAATAAAATGAGCAAACCTGGAAGTTATAAACATGGCAAGGTACCGAACTTAACACCTTCTTCAAATATATTTGCTGCACAAATAAACAATTAGAGATATTTCTCCTACCTTATCATTGATGAGCAACTCCATGGGGTTATTTCCCCATTGAATAAGCACTACTTCATTGGCTTGGCTAGGCACTGAGTAGGAGAAAGGTGTGCCTATCCCTGGGGATGAAGTTGACTTGAGCCAGAGACAGATGGAAAAGGCAAAGATTTCACGTTGCAGAGTGTGCTTGATCTTGATATACATGTAGTTTGTGCGAAGGGGGAAATCCACATGAAAATGTTCGGAATGCTTATCTGCCTTGTTCCCTGGAGGACAGAAGGAAGCAGAAATGTGGCACTGCACTGCAACGCAGGGAAATGGACTATTCATATACTGCCAGCTGACATGCTGACCTATTAAGAATTGATTCTCCAGGCTTGCTATCCTCTTTCCATTAATGGAATCCCATGACCACTATCAACCAGGCCAAAGTTCATGAACTTTACCAAATTTTCTTTCTTTGGTTACCTTGCCTCCATTTCATTCTCTCTGACACCTTTCTTGATTTAGATTTGGTGACATAAGGATTATAAAGGAAAGCTCTCTTCTTTATTCTTTATAAAACACCATTAGCACTACATAAAAAATGGTAACATTCATCCATCTCATGTTGAGCTGTCAAAATGCTGTTATGTGGTTTCTATCACTATTATTATCACTCTTCAGATTATCCTACTGGAGAGACCTACTGGAGAGACCGACCAATGAGATATTTGAAATATTCCTCAAACTATCATTCTCTTTTAACCATCTTGGTGCCCATCTCTTTTCTTGCTGATTATGTGATTATATGCTACTCAGATTCTTCAGAAATGCAGAAGCAAATAAAATAAATATTATTAAATTATTAAAACCAAGTATTTGAATCTACATTTCTCATCCACTTAAATATTTATTAACATATTTACCTAAACCTCTTATTTAATAGTTTTTTTAAAAAAAAAATCAGGGTTAAATTAATATAACCTACATACCTCTTGAAGTTCTGGGTTTAACATTTGTCATAATCCTTTGTCACTGGCTATGTTAATTTGGTCTGAGTAGAATTAAAATCTAAAATGGGTTAGAGTGGGACTATTCATATTCAAATTTCAGCATGACTAGGAAAATGTTTTGAGCCAGTCACTGTCTCTCAGCTTTAGCCATCTCATCAAACCAGTTGTGAAGACAAGGGGAGCTTTTTGAGAGAAAATGAGAGATAAAAAGCAGTAGGCAAATGTTAAATCACTGAAGTTCTCCATTTGCCTCAGATCTAATTAGATCCTGCTGTCAGCCTTCTCCAACCCAGCACCCTATCCTACTAATCAGGCAGTATGATCCAAAATCTAATGTTTAGGAATTTGTGAATTATAGTCTCTGATATCTGGAGGGCATCACTAAGAAAAACTACTTCTCATTTCTCCACAAACTTGGCAACAGCCACCTAAACATCTCGCTTAATTGTCCATTTAAAGGTAAAGGTAAAGGTTCCCCTTGGACATATGTGCTAGTCGTTCCCGACTCTAGGGGGTGGTGCTCATCTCCGTTTCAAAGCTGAAGAGCCAGCACTGTCCGAAGATGTCTCCGTGGTCATGTGGCCGGCATGACTAAATGCCAAAGGCACACAGAACACTGTTACCTTCCCACCAAAGGTGGTCCCTATTTTTCTACTTGCATTTTTTACATGCTTTCGAACTGCTAGGTTGGCAGAAGCTGGGACAAGTAACGGGAGCTCACCCCGTTACACGGCACTAGGGATTCGAACTGCTGAACTGCCGACTTTTCAATCAACAAGCTCAGCGTCTTAGCCACTGAGCCACCGTGTCCCATAATTGTCCATTTACTTGTCATTAAACCAGGGGTGGGTTTCACTTACCTTTGCTACAGGTTTGCTCGCACGTGCCACTTCTGCACATGTGCAGAACTGGGGCAAACCAGTAGCAACCCACCACTGCATTAAACCCACCTTTTATTATTAATTCTTTTTATTTAGCAGTTTATTTAATTTACCTTCCTTCCATCTATTCATCCATTTTTACCCCATGAATGTGGGCCAAAGTCTCCTTTCTCATTCTGGCAACACCACAATTTCTTTTCTTTTTTTTGATACCTTAAAAATTAATTTTATTACTGCAGAGCTATGGAAAGTATCACAAGATTGTTTTGACTTGCAAGAGGGTTGCAACACTACCCATCTGGAAGCTCAGGTTTAGTCACTCACCTTTCTCCACTGTGCGTCCATGTGAAAGTTGCCTCTGTCTCATCCCTATTGCTTTCGGTAGGCTGTGTGTCTGGTGTTCTGAAGTGTTGGATTTCTCATGGATCTGGTGCTTCAACATGCTGATCTTTTCCTGAAGCGTATCCCACATGGATGTGGAGAAGGTTGAACTATTCCAATTGTGCTGGAGAAGTCAGGGCAAATGCTCATGTTAATAAAATTCTGCCATTTCTCTAGACCTTTCTCCTAGACCACCTCTAATATGCTGCCTCTGTCCCTTCCTTAAAATTCCACCTGAAAGCCATTATTAAGCATTTGGTCCAATTCCTGAGTTCCATCATGTTCCTTCATTTTTAGGTAAGCAAAGTTATGCCAATTGCAAAGCAAGGAATAAAAAAATAATTTAAAAAATTGACTTAAGGAAAATAAAGGAAATATAGTAAAGTCTAGTTTATACAAACACATTCACTATATTTCTCTGTACCTTTTCATCTTGAAAGTTATCCCTCCTTCCACCTGATCCATATTTTATTTATTTTTTAAATCCGTCTGTGCCCATCTCCCTCTGCAAAGTGACTCCTGCCATTTTCTTCATCACTGCCTTTCGTTCTTTGGATAGTGATTTTCTCAACCAAGAGTTGCTATTGATAGTGCAAGGGAGCTTAAATAATTATGTTTAAAATCCCCTTCACCCCGTATATTTTCCAGACTAACAGTATGGTAGTTAGGCACTTTAGAAAGAATAGAAGAAGCAGCAGGAAAATTTGTTGTGAGTAGTTAATTCTGGTAGAAATTTGAGTGTGTGGGGAGCTGTTTAGCTTTTAAAGGGAAGGTAACGGCTTTCCTTAGAATTGTTTGCTTTGATCATATAAAGCAGAACAAGGAAGAGGAAACAATTAAATGAAAGATCATACATGAAAACTGATGGAACAAGAATAAAAATGATTACAATAATTGCTGGCTGATCAGCATTTTGGACAAATTAAAAATGAGGGGATAAGGGTTGTAAATGTGAGGATGAGTATAAGGATTGATGGATAATAAACAAGTGAGTAATTAAGGAATAGGTAGATTTGAGAAGATAGATTAAGTGCATTGAGAAGGATAAGTTAAAAGCTAATACCTGTAAATGCTCCAGTCTCTCCTTCAGGGATTTCAACATTCTCTCCATCTGATGTATTGCAGCAGATGCCTCATTGGGTAGATCTTCCATAGCATTAGCCTGAGCAGATGTAGGTCCCTTGTGAGAAGAATCATGAGTGTTGTGCCCAACCTGTGGTTTGTGGTTCCCAGGTTGTGCAGTTTGATGATGCTTATTCTCTTGGGCATGGTGACCTTCATGGAGATCTCGATGGCCAGTGTCACGGTGTCCCCTATAGCCATCTTCATGGTGAGACTGGTGGGCATCCTCATGATGTCCCCTTTGACCATTATCATGATGACCCCGATGCCCACCTTCATGATGGCCATGCTTATGGTTATGATTCTCTTCCTGATGATTTCCACGGTGCTCACTATGCCTCCGGGAATGGGTTCCACAGCGGCTCAGCTTGGCTGTCAGTTCTCTCACAGACTCTCTCTGGTCAAGGATCATTTCCTTTTGATGCACCACTGTCTCCCGCAGATGCAGGATGGTTTCCTTAGCTTCTTCTAGAGTCCCCACCCAATGGCCGTTGCCTGCACCATTAGCAGCGCCTCCATGTCGTTGATGGCCATTTGACTGGCAACCATTATCCATATCCAATGGCATAGGACTGCAGATAAATTTGGGTAAGCCATGTTCAGAGGCTATCAGTAGTGGGGAAAAGATGAGGCAGAGCAATGTCCAGTGCATTGCGATCACCAGAGGTGGGATGTTTGGTGGCTGGGAAAAGGGTAGGAGTGGGGATGGAAATGGGCTGGGCAGTTCAGGATAGATTGCCACAGAAGCAGATGATAATTTCCAGAAAGGCCAAGTCTTTAGAGCTTGAAGAATCTTATTGTACAACAGATTTCAATCCTGCATCCATCATCCAGATCTTCTCTTAGATGACCAATAAAATTCCACCAGAAGAAATTCAGCCTCTATCAAGAAGGAGATACAAAGGTGTTTGACAGAGGAGAAGATAGTAGATGAAGCTCTTCACATTTGGTTCACCAGGTCACCAAGTCTTCAATACCCACAATGGCTGGTTCCATTGTCTCAGAAACTGAAGCTCTTCCTCCTTCCCAAATATCAATTTCTTGCTTCTCAGCAGAGCCAAACTGCCAGTAGATATCCAGGCACTATAGTCAGGTGGGTTTTGTTCCTTTTCTGCCTTTCCTTCCTGTCTAATTTGCCAAATCCACTGGTGATGAGGAACAAAGCATAATTTCCCTTGGTGACTGAGAAATTAATGGGCTTAAAGTGTTATAGCAAAGCTTTTGCCTTCACCACTGCCTACCATCTCCTTTCTGTTGCTAAGGCTTCTAGCCTGGCAGCCTATATATAACCCCTCCTGAGAAGCTAAAGCTTCACTCAAAAGAATTAAGGTATCAGCCAAGAAGAAATAAGCTAAATCCAAGCTATGAAATTATTCCTCATTTTCTCTTCTAATTACAATTATTTACCCAGAGTATATCACTCCCAGCTGGATTTAGAGTAGGTGGAACTCTCAACAATAATAGGAAAGACAATTGTACCAAGTAGGTAATACACACACACTTGTATAAAATAAATGCGTAGCTAGATGATCTACAGACAGATCCTGCCTTTCCACTCAAGGGCCTAATCAGATAATTTTAACTATATGAAAAACACAAAGCATTCTGAACCAAAATATAAACATTACATTCTCAATAGTAAATTACTGAAACATTTATCACAATGTTGGGAAGTTCAGGACACCTCCAACATGGGTTGTTTCCTTTGAAAGCAAGAGTTTTTATAGTGTTTTTGGTAAATGAGAAAAAATCCATATTTCAGCAGTCTGAGAATAGGGTACCTGGCCCACAGGCGAGTCTGTGCTTGCCAATAGTCCTAATGACCATTGCAATGTAGACTTAGAAACTCTTCTACCAAGTTCTGATTTCTCCTATATGAGACCGTTCATACACCATATTGATAGTTTGCATTTTCCCCTCTACAATTCCTAACTTCAGTAGAATAGATCATTGAATGTTAGAATTAATTTAAAGCTGAAGGATTATTAACCCAATGAGTTTCATCCATTCTAAATATAGATGTAAGTTAGACCCATATGCTGGCTTGTTTATAATGTTATTTATTTGATTGTAGGGCAAGGTAGCGGAGGTGGTATTCAGCCGGTTCGCACTGGTTCGGTCGAACCAGTAGCGGAAATTTGGCCTGGGTCGCCAAACCGGTAGCGACTTCTGGCTGGCCACGCCCCCGCCCGGAAACCCGGTCGCTGATCGCTCGCCTCGCTCGCCCGGTCACCGCTCGCTCGCCCCTTCCAGCCACTCAACACTCGCCACACCCACCCCAACCCTATATATGTTGCCTTTGCCACGCGGCTCAGCTAATCGCCTCACTAGTCGCCTTGCCAACACCCGCTCAGTTCAGCTCACCAAAGGTAAACAGTGAATGCCGCCCGCTCGTCCTTCACCTTGGGTCGGGGCAGGGGCCATTCCCCGAGGCCCCGGAGCCACTGCCTGCCTCGTCTGGGTCAGGGAAGGTGTGATTCCCCGGCTCCGGCCTTGCCCTGGAGCCGCCACCTGCTCGCCATCTGCCTTGACTGAGTCAGGGAATGCACAATTCCTCGGCTCCGGCCTTGCCCTGGAGGTCCGCCCACTCGCTGCCCGCCTTGGCTGTGTCACGGAATGTATGATTTCTTGACTCTGGCCTTGCCCCGGAGCCGCCGCCTGCTCGCCGGCCGCTGTCCCTTAAGTGCAACGCGTCACCCCATTTCCACTCCTTCAGAGGCCCCAGCCCTTAATCTCCCTCCTTCCTCCCCCACGACTGCCTCTTTTGTTGTCCTGTGGCCGCGACCTTACCTTCCTCCCATGGCTGGCTGCCAGGAAAGGCAAACCAGGGTTGAGCCGTCATCGCCGCTGGGCTATCAGCCAGCCTGCACACACCCCCCTTATCAAAAGATGCCTGCAGCCACCACGTTTTATTTCGGTGCGGCTGGAGTCCAGCCCCATTGAAAAAAACATGCAGCGGTTGCAGGCTTCCTGCAGCAAAAATTACCAACCTCCAGCTTCACTTCTCCAAAGTGCCACCGTCAGGGCCGCACTGTTCTATTCACTGGCCGCCTGCGCACACTCCATTGCCTGCTGCGTAGCTCCGCTCGGACTTGCCTGGGCAAGTCTGAGCGGAGTGGCTCAGCAGGCAATGGGGTGTGCCTGCATGGCCGGTGCATAGAACAGGGTGGCGGTGGTGGTGCATTGGAGAAGCAGAGCCAGAGGGCGGTAATTTTCACTGCAAGAAGCCTGCAGCCTCCACGTCTTTTTTTCGGTCTTTTCCTCCCAGCTGCTGCCTCTTTGCCAGCTGTAACCGAGCCAGCAGTGTTGGCTGGCTGGAGGCTTCTTGCTCCAAAAACTACCGGAGGTCTCAAATGTACCAAAAAAGCCACTGCCATCACCACCCTGTTCTTCGACAGGACAGCAACAGCACTGTGGCAGCTTTTTTGGCACGTTTGAGACCTCCGGTAGTTTTTGGCAGCCTCTGAAAAAAAGGTTTTCTAATGGGTTCTGTGGGCGTGGCTTGGTGGGGTGGGGTCATGTGATTGAGTGGGCGTGGGCATGAGTGACCTCAAGTTGGCCATGCCCACTCAGTCACATGACCCCCGCCCCCACCAGGCCATGCCCACAGAACTGGTAGTGGAAAAAATTGAATCCCACCACTGCAAGGTAGTCCAATATGGATTCGGATACCCATCCATGAGTGATGGAAAACGTAATCCTTCAACTAGCCTCCCAATTTAAAATGAAAAGACTCTCAATCTAGATTAGGCCATTGGGCTTTTATAATAAAGAAAATGAAATATACAGAAGGAGTAGGACAACACTTAATGTGTGTTTCTTTAGTTTAATCTTCTTTTCTACTGCAAAGAAATGACTGAAGAGTGTAATGGTATGAAAGAATATCTAGGAATCCAATTGTTTCTTTCTGGGACCTATGTCCAAATAAATCTCTACAGCAGGGCAGTGTAGATTAAATAATAGTAATTTGTTTTCATTGAATGTAATGTGATTCAATTGTCACTAACTTAATCTGGATTTAATCATAATCCAGATTTAACATATAAGTACCCTCTTAGGATAAATTTTAACATCTAAGGTTAAATAGAGACCAGAAACAGGAATCACGAAGTACAGTAGAGCTATTTTTCTTTTAAAACCCATGCTACCATGCCATTTAAAGTGGAATCTTTTAGTAAAATCCAACAGTTGTTCAGAATTTTGAACTTGTGACATGCTCTTATTGTATTATTTTGAATACAAATTTACTTTTGAGCAGGGGTGAAATGCTCTGAAGTCTGCTACCAGTTCGCTTCACTACTGGTTCGCTGCATGTGTTCATGCGCACTGCGTGCCAAATGTGCACTTCGCGCCCATGTGCACCACAGGCGCTACTGCGCAGCACTGGAAAAGGAGGATTAAGAAGCCTTTTCTAATTTGCCTGGCTGGGGTTTGGTATTGGTCTTCTTTGTTTGTAGTAAGTCAGTTAACGGCAATGCGACCCATGCAAAAGATGGAACGAATTGCCAATAGAAATTGGCAAAACCTAGGAAACTCTGTAATTGCTTCCTAGTCTAGGGAGTTTGCCATTCCAGAACGGTCTGCACTTTATGTGGATCCATCTCCACCTCTTGGCTAGAAATATGATAGCCTAGATAATCCAACCGGGTTTGATGGAATTCACATTTGGAAAGCTTCACGTACAACTTGGCCACTAGGAGTTTCTGAAGCACCTGCCTCACTAATCGAGTGTGTTCCTCCATTGTGGTGGTGTATATCAAAATGTCGTCGAGGTATACAAGGACGCCCCGGTATAGGTGTTCATGCAGCACCTCATTGATGAGCTGCATGAACACCGCCGGGGCCCCTTGCAACCCAAACGGCATAACATGGAACTGGTAGCTCCCTAACGGAGAGTTGAACGTGGTTTTCCACTCATCACCCGGTTGGATTCTGACCCGATAATACGCCTCCCGTAAATCTAACTTGGTAAAAACCCTGCCCTTCGCAAGGGTCGCTAACAGGTCTTTCATCAATGGTAAGGGGTAGAGATGTTCCACAAAAATGCCATTGAGAACCCGAAAATCAACACGAAGACGTAACCCGCCATCTTTTTTTCCCCGAAACAGTACAGGTGCAGCTAACCGGGACTTACTGGGCTCAATAAAACCCCTCGCCAGGTTCTTATCTATATACCTTCTTAACTCAGTCATTTCTTGTGGCGTCATCAAATACATTCGGGGTTTTGGTAACCTTGCCCCAGGTATTAACTCAATGGCGCAGTCTATGGGCCTATGAGGGGGTGTCGGACTTTTCTCCGTTCAAACCTCAAGAAAGAAAAACCCCAACTGACACTATATCTTGAAACAGAGTTCTTCCTTACACATTATTGTTTGGTGATAGAACCTTATTACAGTTTCTGTAAGCAGGGCAATAAAGATTAGTCTAGGAAACTGCCTCTCCAGCAGTATGCCTAGACTTACTGTCACTTCCGGTTCCGGAGGTTCTCGGAGGGGTTTTTTTGCTTGACTTTCTTAAAGGGGAAGGGTTGTTTTAAGCTTTTTACACTGCTGTTGAGAGGAAATACTCCCCTGTTGGAGTTCTTCCAGCCAGGGTGCAATGATCAGCACTTTGAAGAAATAATTGAATAACAAAGCAGAAGCTTTTAATGACAAGGAACCTAGATGAGTGACATTCAGCAAGGCTTCTTGGCTAGCTAGAAAGATTGACATTCAAATGTGAGTTTCTTTCTGACTTTTGGTCTAAAACTGGTTTTTGGTGAAGTTTAATTCTGTGCTTGGTGATCTTTAATCCTGTGTTTAGTGATGAGATAATTTTCCCTATTCAGCTTTGTTTGGAAGGAAAAATGTTAATCTCTGTTCCTGAAAAGAAGCAGCTTTGGAAATATGACTAGTTCTGTGTCTATTTGTTCTGGTAATTGGTTTAACAAGCAACAGATACTCTGTTTGCTCCTTTGCTTCATTCTGGAGAGCTTAAATGACCTCTCTGCTAAAGGGTTTCACTTGGCTGCTGATAGTTATCATTGCATTTTAACTATTTTAATTCCTCAAGGTGCTCTGGCACCCTCCCTGATTTGTAAATCCAGTTTGCAGGTATTTCTAATCTAATGATTGGTATTTAGGGCAGCTTTTTGCAAGCAAAGAAACTTTTTGTATTTTTGTACAGGTAATCCTTGGCTTACAACAGTTACAATGGCACTGGAAAAAGTGACTTATGACCGTTTTTCACACTTATGACCATTGCAGCAAACTGTCATTAGGGCAAAGAAGTGATGCCACATGACCACCTGGCCACGGCCACATGAAGCACATTGTGAAATGAGTGACACGGTTGTTAAGAATACTGCAACAGGCATAAATGATGACCAGTCATAAGTGTGAGGACCAGTCAAAAGTGCGAGGACTGGTCAGAAATGACTTTTTTCAGTCCTCTAAGTATACACATAGCCACGCCCACCCGGTCACATGACCAGCTAGCCATGCCCACCCAGTCACATGTCCACCAAGCCACGCCCACCCAAATGAGCCACGCACACAGAACCAGTTGTTAAAAAAATTGAATCCCACCACTGCCTTTATACAATAATTATGTCTGCAAATTAAATAACATACCTTCTAATTCGCTTTCTTGTGGCCCCTGTAATGGTGCTTCCCCGTGAACCCTGTTATATATGGCCCATTGCAAATCTGTCGGCATTGTAAATGTGGCAAACAGTTCATCTTCCTCACATTCTGAAAGAAAAATTGAATCAGAATGGCATCTGTATTGCTACACAAAAGGACAACTCTTCCCTCTAATATTTGCATGGTACAAGGAAAAAGAATACCTTCACATGCTCTAACACACTGCGAATCTGTAGCCTCCACCTAATAAACACAAAATGTCTGCTATAAATATTATTTACTACATCTATGCCATGCAACCAGGGTAATGATGATTTAAAGCTGACCAGCCACTGTAAGGCTGTGGACCAGGATGAGTCAGCAGGGTTATTACCGCTTTAAGAAGCTGTCTTTCAGGGTTCCAAGGAACACCCCCAATGAAATAAAACTCCGAGGCCTGAGGTTCCTCAAAGTTCCAATTTATTAGCGATGTCATGTTGGCACATCTGGGAAAACCTGAATCTGAAAGCTTCCAGATTTTCCACACCCAGCTAACAGTTCACAGCCCTGCCCCACACCCACAAGTTCATCACATAATCCAATCAACTCTTCACATTCAACTGGATACAATCTCCAGGCAGATGCAGGCAAAAGTGTCCTTGAATACAGAAGGTTGTTATGACTAACTTTCTACAGCTCCAACAAAACCCCACTCCCATTTTCCCAGGCTAAAATATGTGGCAGTTAGGAAGCAAAAAGGAATACTGTCTTCCAAAACTGACAGGGTCTATATAAAGGAGGCCATGAGAGGGCATCTCTCTCTCTCCTCGTGTATCACTCTCCTCGTTGTTGTTTTTTATAAAAGTTTTTTATTATTTTTTTAAAATGTAAACATAAAACACATTTTTTTAAAAAAGAACTTTTGATCCGGTCACAAATTAATACAAATCACTAACAAATATTAATTTTCAATTAACACAACTTAATATTTTGCTCAATTATTTCCCTCAATTTTATCTATTTAACTATACCATTATCCCCAAAAACCCGTTACTTAAATCTTACATCCTAATCAATTATAATTCCATTTTTCTCTTTCATTTGCTTAGATGGATATATTTTAACAAAATAAATCATCACAATTATTATAAACATTCATAAAGTAATTAATTCCAACATAATCATTTTATTTTTACTAATGAACTCAACATTTATAGTCTTTATTTCTGTTATTAAAACTAATTTATTCATTTCATTTTAACTATTAATCTCAACATACTCCTCCTTATTTGGCTATCCCACCTCATTTTTATTTTGCTATAGAACTCAACATCTTTATCTTCATCTTTGTTGTTAAACCAATCATTTTTATTTCCTGGCTGTTAAACACAGCATAACCATTTTTATTTGGCTGTTAAGACACAGCATGCTCATTTTGTTTTTTGGCCATCACACAGCATATCCTTTTATGTTTTGGCTGTTACACAGCATATCCATTTTGTTTGTCTGTTAAACACAGCATAGTCATTTTTGTTTTCTGGCTGTTACACAGCATATCTATTTTTATTTTTTGGCTGTTAAACACAGCATAATCATAGTTGGTTTAACTATCCATACTTAATCCTTTCTTTGTTGTTTCCATCCATCTATACATTGCTTATTTTCAGTTAATCATATTTATCCTTATCTTTTTTCATAACAATTTAACATTGAGACATGGTTCTTGCTTAAAATATACCTTTAAATATATTTATAAATTCCTTTTAACATTTTAAATTAACCATATTTATCTTTATCCTTTTTCATACCAATTTAACATTAACACATAATTCTTGCTTCAAACATACCTTTAAATATGTTTATAAATTCCTTTTAACATTCTTAATTTCTGTAAAAACTTCCTTTTTATTACTACAATCCACCTGTACATTTTTTTATTTTTTAATCACATTGTTTCAATCTTCTTTTTTCTTTTTCCAGTCATGTTTATCTTATTTCTTCATCTCCTCGCCTGCAAACATATAATTCCTTCCATTTTCAAAATTTTCAATTCTGTCCTCCATAAATCATATTATATCTTTTTGTTATTTTTATTCTGGGTATAATATATCAAATCTTCTCTTAGGCCTGCGCTTATTCCTTCTTTTATTCCTGCGCCAATTTTTTAAGTTATTATTGTTTCAACTATAGGAGTTCCATTATAATTCCTTTTCTTTTCACAGAGTCAAGCTGCCTGCAGACAGGGGAAAAAAAAACCTCCTCCGCAAAATCCCACGACTTTTATCTGTAGAACTCAAAGTTTCCCATAGCAGAAAAAAGTTACGCCGCCGACTCACAGAGGGTTCCCTCTGACCTCCGAGGAACTTGCCTGTTCCTCTTGGTCATCCAAGGTGCCCCTCCTTTTCCCCCATCCCTACAGGATGGTTCCGGTCCAAAGACCCATCGGCGGCAGTTCGGCAGCCAGGGTTTTCGTGGGGCTCATCAGAGCCCGCTATTTCCCCGACTGTCTCACTGTGACGCCAAACCGGAAGTCCCCCGTGTATCACTCTCCTCGTTGTATTCTATCTGCATTGTAGCTCTCCATGTAGAGTTGAAGATTGATTGCTTGCCTGGTATGTGCCTACTACGTGTATGTCTGTATATAGAAGTCTTGTATATAAACCACTGTTTGTAATGACAAAACCTCTGTGTCCTGTATTTTGCTCCTGGGTTGTCTCAAAATAGTAGTCACGCTGTAAACACTCTGACAGGTTATGGGCCCAGTCCAGAGAGAAGGCCAGAGTGACTAGAGAGACTAGAGAGAAGAGAAACCCAGTGAGAGCTTGAACCAGAGCCAGAGGGGTTATGCATTGTGGTTTCTTAGTGGTTAGTGCTTGTGAAAGAAAGCAGGCAATATGGCCTCTGTCGGGCATAATGAGAGGAGGTTTCTTGGTGTCTCGGCCAGTGGTGGGATTCAATTTTTTTAACAGGGTGTGGCTTATTTGGGTGGGCGTGGCTTGGTGGTCATGTGACTGGGTGGGCGTGGCTTGGTGGTCATGTGACCGGGTGGGCATGGCTAGCTGATCATGTGACCGGGTGGCCGTGGCTATGTGTATAGGGACTACTCAGAGGGCTGAAAAAAGTCATTTCTGACCAGTCCTCGCACTTTTCGGCCAAAACTATTTAATGAATTTTAATTAATTTTAACTTTGATACTGTATATTTATGTTTTAATTGGCTGTACACCGCCCCGAGTCCTTCGGGAGGAGGGCGGTATATAAATAAAATTATTATTATTATTATTATTATTATTATTATTATTATTATTATTAT
>WNWU01011139.1:36145-71244 GCA_012654045.1 Ptyas mucosa | reverse complement strand
TTATTATTATTATTATTATTATTATTATTATTATTATTATTATTATTGACTGGTCCTCACACTTATGACCATCTTCACATTTAATCCCGTGCAGCATTCTTAACAACCATGTCACTCATTTCACAACTGCTTCTCTTCACCATGGTGACAAGATAGGGCGAAAAACGTAAAATGTGAGGACAGTTGTAAATGCGAGGACTGGTCAAAAGTGTGAGGACTGGTCAAAAATAACTTTTTCAGCCCTCTGAGTAGTCCATATGCACATAGGATTAACCCTGTAAAGTGGAAAAAAACAAAAGGAGTTTTCTTTTAACAACCAGTTCTCTGAACTGCTTAACTATTTAACTACTTAACTACTTAACAACCGGTTCTACTGAACCGGTGCGAACTGGTAGAATCCCACCACTGGTCTCAGCTGAATGAGACAAACTACCTCTCCTGGAGTGTAAAGATGGAGATGTAACTGCGAAGGGAGGAGTTGTGGATGATAGTTACTGATCCACCAGCAGTCCTGACAGTCAGCTGATACATGTGAGACGTCTCCAGTCTGTGAAAGAGTGCTGGGAGGCTTTGCGCAGTGTGTATGGGGGTTTTTTTTAAGACAAACAAACATTTAATACATCAATCCTCCCTTCCCTGTGTCATCTCGGTGCTATCTTCCATAATTCTTCTTCTTCTTCCATAAGTTTCTTCTATCTTGATCTTCATCCAAACCATTCTAACAATTCATTGCTAAAACAATATTCTAATAATCGAGTTTTTATACAAAATTATAAAATTAATCATTTATATCTTTTTTCCAACCAACGATAAAAATAATTCCATGTCTTAAAATATTCTGACTCTTCCCTATTCTTAATCATCAAAGTTAATCTATTCATTAAGAGTGGCGTAGGAGGCTAATGCCTCCTTTTCATTAGTTGATTCTTGTAGCCAATTTTGTATTTTTCTCCAATACCTCTTCGCTTCGGGACAGGACCACCACATATGAAAGAAGGTACCTTGGTTGTATCCACACTTCCAACATTTGGGGCTTACATTTGGATAGATTTTTGCTAATCTCGCAGGTGCTAGGTGCCATCTGTATAACATTTTATATTGGTTTTCTTTATATGTTGCCGCTTTTGTTAGTTTATAGTTTCTATTCCAGATCGTTTCCCATTCATCCAAATTTATATTATGTCCAATATTTTTGGCCCATGCTATCATTGGCTCTTTTACTACCTCTTCCGCCTTGTCAAACTCTAATAGATAGTTGTATAGTCTCGATAATATATTTTTTTCTGGACCTACCAATAATTTGTCTAATTGATTTGCTTCCGCCTCAATGCCAAATTCTTCTATATCTTTTTTGTATCTGGATTGTATCTGCAAATATGGCCACCAGTCAATATGTATTCCCTGCTCGCCTAGGGATTAGTTACTTTTGAGATTTCCTTGATTGTCTAAGAGCTCTTTATAGCTAATCATTTTATTTATCTCTAATGTATTTGGGTATATCATGGCTTCCATCGTCGATAGCCAGTTCGGGATTTTCATATATTGTTTTTTTCTAATTTCCTCCCATACTTGTATTAGTGTTTCTCTTATCTTATGTCTATGGAAATACGCTTTGGTCTTTTTCTTTTTATCCCACAGGAAGGCGTGCCACCCTTTTTGTAGGTCGTGTCCTTCCAGGATTAAGATTCTTTTATTTCTTAAATTAACCCATTCCCTTATCCATACTAGGGTGGCCACTTTGTAATATATTTCCCATGCTGGGAGTCCAAAACCTCCCCTACTTCTATTATCTTGTAATGATCGCAATTTAATTCTTGCTTTTTTTTGGCCCAAATAAATTTCCTAATAATTTTATTAATTTCTGTAAAAAAAAAATTATCCAAAATGATGGGTATCGTTTGGAATAGATATAATATTTTGGGCAGGATATTCATCTTTATCGATGCTATCCTGCTCAAAAGTGATAATTGCAGTTTTTCCCATTTTTCCGAATCCTGTTTTATTTTTTGAACCAGAGGTATATAGTTGTCTTCTTTTAGAGCTGAGCATCTCACTAATATCCATATCCCTAAATATTTAATTTTTTTTACTATTTGTAGGTCTAATTCCTTTTCTAATTCTTTCTTCTGAGTTTCTGTTAAATTTTTAACCAGCATTTTAGTTTTCCCTTTATTCAATTTAAATCCAGCTACTTCCCCATATCTTCCTATTTCCCCCAATAATCTCGGGCCCGTTTCTAAAGGTTCCTTTATAATGAGTACTACATCATCCGCAAAAGCCTGTGCCTTGTATTCCTTTCCCCTAATCTTTAATCTTTTTATTTCACTGTTTTTTCTAATTCTATTTAATAAGGTTTCTAACATCAAAATGAATAACAATGGTGACAGTGGGCACCCTTGTCTTACACCTTTCTTAATTTGAAATGTATTTGTCATATCCCCATTTAATATTATTTTTGCCCTTTGTGATTTGTAAATTGTTTCTATCATTTTCTCAAAGTTGGTTCCGAATTTCATTATTTTAATTTGTTCAATCATAAATTGCCAATTAAGATTGTCAAAAGCTTTTTGGGCAATCCAGGAACACAAGGGCCATTTGTTTCTCCGGATGGGCTTCATAATACTCCAAGGTGTCCACAACTATTCTTATGTTGTTCCTTATTTGTCTATCTGGTAGGAAACAATTCTGATCCGGATGTATAATGGAATTTAATATCCTTTTCAGTCTTTCCGCAATTATGTTCCTGAAAATTTTATAGTCTGTGTTTAAGAGGGAAATTGGTCTATAATTTTTAATTTGTTTTTGGTCTGTACCTTCTTTCGGAAGTAATGTGATGTATGCTTCCCTCCACGATTCTGGTATCTTTGCTTCCAATAGGGCCTCATTACATATCTCCAATAATTTTGGTGTTATAATTTCATCTAATTTTTTGTAGATTTCTCCTGGGAGACCATCCGGGCCTGGTGTTTTGTTATTTTTGAGTTTTGAAATTGCCACTCTTAGTTCTTCAATTGTAATTTCTTTGTTTAACATTTCTCTCTCCTCCTCTCCTACTGGTGGGATCTTTTCTTCCTTTAAATATTCTTCAATCTTTTCTATTAATATGTCTTCCTTATTATAGAGATCTGTGTAATATTCTTGGTCTATTTTCATTTTGTCCTCTTCTTTGTTCTGTAGGTTTCCCTTTATGTCTTCCAATTGTTTTTTTTATTATAAAAGTTTTTTATTCTTTTTATAAATCAAACAACCAAACATTACATAATAAATTGTCATTCATCATTTCCCCTCCCTCCCTTTTCCCCTTCCCCACCCCCCCAACCCCCCTTCCCACCCTCCCCCCCTGACTTCCCAGAGCAAAATACAGGGTAATTCAATTGACAATCATAAGCTAAATTAAACTAACTAACTTTAAAGTAATAATTCTCCCCTAAAACCTTAACTCCACTATAAATAACATAATACATCTCAAATTGGCATTTATTCATAAGCTATTTGATATTTTCTTGTCTGGTATTTATTCTGAATATAATCAATCCATCTTCTCCATTCCCGTAAATATCTTTCTTGAGTATGGTCCTTCAGTTACGCTGAAATTTTCGCCATTTCCGCCAAGTTCGTCACCTTCACTATCCAATCCTCAATAGTAGGCAAAGAGTCCTTCTTCCAATGTTGTGCAATCAGCAATCTAGCTGCTGATATCAAGTTTAAAATCAATTTAGTCTCTACTACCGTACATTCTGTTGTTATACTCAGTAAAAACAGTTGTGGAGTAAATTTCAACCTTTTTTAAAAAATATTCTGCATTACCTACCAATTTTTTATCCAAAATGCTTTAACTTTCTTACAGGTCCACCAAATATGATAATAAGTTGCATCATCACAATCACATCTCCAATATTTAGCTTGAAGATTTGTATACATACATGATAACTTCTTATGGTCTAAATGCCATCCGTAGAACATTTTATAAAAATTTATAAAAAGTTTCTCTTAAGTTTTGTGCCTGTGTAAATTTAACATTTCTAACCCAAATCTTCTCCCATGTTTCCATCATCACCGGTTCCTGAAAGTTTTGTCCCCATTTTATCATACAATCTTTAACCAATTCCGTTTCAGAATCTATTTCCAATAATGCATTATACAGCCTTTTAATGTGCATTTGACTCTGGTCTCTAATCTGTTTTACCAAATTCTCCTCCTTGCACATAACACCAATTTTTTGATCTTCCCTCCATCTAGCTTGAAGCTGACCATACTGAAACCAAGTATATATTATCCCTTCTTCTTTCAACACATTTAAAGGTTTCAGTTGCAGTCTGCCCCTTTCCGTAGAAAGGAGCTCTTTATAGGTAATCACCTCCTTCCAATTGTTGAATGATCCGCATTTCGTATTCTTTCTTTAATTTATAGGCCAACCATCTGCCTGTCTTGTTTGCATTCTCGAAATAATATTGTTTAGTTTGTCTAAGTTTATTTGCCGTTTCCTCCTGGTCTAATATATTCATTTTATGCTTCAGTACTGTCAGTTTATGTTTGACTATTTTGTCTCCTGGACTTAGTTGGAGTTTCTTTTCCATGTTTCCAATTTCTTCCTGAAGAATGTTGTGTGCCTTCCATTTTTCTTTGTTTTTATGTGCATTGTATGTTATTGTTATCCCCCTTAAGTAAGCTTTCATCGTATCCCATAGATTAGTTAGGGAGGTATGTTGCTTTTCATTTTCTTTAAAGAATAGTCTCAGTTCTCCCGTTATCTTTTCTATATATTCCTTCTCTCTTAAAACTTGTAAGTTTAGTCTCCATCTTCTAGTCTTCTTTCTTTTTGGGACTCTCCATTTTACTTCCAGGGGATTATGATCTGCCCATATATTGGGATTAATTTCTACTGTTTCTATTTCCAATCCTAATTCTTTATTTGTCCATAACATATCTATTCTGGACCATGATGCGTGGGGGTTAGAGTAGAAGGTATACTTTCTCTCATTTGGGTGTAAGGTCCTCCAAATATCTGTTAAATTTAGTTCTTCTATCATATTGAAAAAAGTTTTAGGTAATCTGTTCCTTTTTTTCCTATTGTCTTTGCCACAATTATAGTCTTTTTCTGTGTCTATTATCCCCCACTATACAAATATTTCTATATTCCATTTTGATTATCCGTTCATGTAATTTTTTATAATATTCTCCCTGATTTTTGTTGGGTGCGTAAATGACTACTAATAGTATTGGTAAATTTCATTTCTTTATTTCCACCATTAATGTTCTTCCTTCGGGATATACTTTTTTTGTTCAGGGACAATCCCTCCCTTAATATATATTGCGACCCCTTTCTTTTTTCCCCCCGATAGTGCTGTGTATACTTTCCCTAATTTACTATATTCCAGGTACCTTTCATTTTGTTTCCGTATATGAACCTCCTGAAGGCATATTATATCAATATTTTGTTTGGCTAGTTTTATGAACATCTGTCTTCTCTTTTTGGTCTCATTCAATCCGTTTACATTAATCGATAGGAGTTTCCAATCTTCCATTTTTTGGGGTTTCCTGTCAAGAGTTAGTATTTATTCGGCCTTGTGACCCTTTGTGTTCTTGTTTTATTTCCTTTTGTGTCTCTGTTCTCTTTTTCTTCTGTGTCTTTCTTCTCCAAAGGCCCTTCTTTAAGGTCTCGTTGGTGAGGGGTTTCTTCTTCCTGAGTTTTTGTCTCTACTTCTTCCTTGCTACTCTGTTCTTCTTCCGTTCCTATCAGTTGGTCCAGGAAGTCTTGCGCTGTCACTAGACTGTCTATTTTTTTCCCTTGCCATGTGATTAGCATTCCTTCTGGCAGTGTCCATCTAAATAGGATATTTCTTTTGTTTAGTTGCATAGTGAGGAAGCAGTAGTCTCTTCGTAGCTCCCTTACTCTTCTGGGGACTTGTTTCAATGTTATGACTTCTTTCCCCTTATACATCATCGGTTCTTCTCTGGTTATGTTATACAGGATATCACAGACTTTTTTCCTGGTAAATCTAATGTGGACCTCTCTTGGTAACTTATGTGAACCTCTCTTGGTAACTCTTGGTAACTCTTGGTAACTTATGTCTTCTGGCGTAATTTGTCTGGACTCGGTATACCTCATCCAATTCTGTTATTATTTCTTGCTTGTCCCTCTGTAGGGCCTCTGCAATCATTTCCGTCATTACCTGTCCGAGATCTTCCTCTTTCCCTTCAGTTAAGTTCTGAAATCTCAACTAAAATGCCGCCCGGTCCATTTCCAATTGTATAACAAAATCTTCAAGTTCTCTGTTCTGGGCCATCAGTTTTTGGTCTACCTGTTCCAGTTTCCTTTCATTTTGTTCCATTTTGGTTTCTACATTCTTTATTTTTTGTTCATTTTTGTAGATTGAATCTTGAATGGCATTCATTTTGCCATCCAGAGTCTGGATATCTGTTTTCAGTTCATTATGATTACTGGACAGTTTCTCCTGCATCTTGACCATCGTCTCCTGTATTAATGTTAAGGTGGTTTGCATGGCCTGCATCGTTGGAATTACAATGGATTTTTCCATCTTCATCTGTCCTTCTGTTAACTGTTGAGTTGAAGGGGATGCAGTGGTAATTGTTGGGTTTGATGTAGTTTTCTTTCCCGCCTTTAAAGTTGTTGTGGAAAGACTTGTCATTTCTTTCAGTATCCTTCTCTGATCTCCCAAAATCCTATATATATTTTTCCAAACTATCATCCACTATTATTACCTATTTGTCTTATTCTTGTTCTTCTTATCTTTTCTCATGTTAGTCTATAGCAGTGGTTCTCAACCTTCCTAATGCCACGACCCTTTAATACAGTTCCTCATGTTGTGGTGACCCCCAACCAGGGGTGGGTTCTAAATTTTTTTACTACCAGTTCTGTGGGTGTGGCTTATTTTGTGGGCATGGCTTGGAGGTCATGTGACTGGGTGGGCGTGGCTATCTGGTCATGTGACCAGGTGGTCATGGCTATGTGTATAGGGACTACTCAGAGGGCTGAAAAAAGTCATTTCTGACAGGTCCTCGCACTTTTGACTGGTCCTCACACTTATGACCATCCTCACATTTAATCCCGTGCAGCATTCTTAACAACCATGTCACTCATTTCACAACTGCTTCTCTTCACCATGGTGATAAGATAGGGCAAAAAACGTAAAATGTGAGGACAGTCGTAAGTTCGACGACTGGTCAAAAAGTGTGAGGACCAGTCAAAAATAACTTTTTCAACCCTCTGAGTAGTCCATGTGCACAAAAGGACTAACCACAGGGCTGAAAAATTGATTTCTGACAGGTGCTCGCACTTTTGACCAGTCTTCGCACCAGTTCACAAATTTAAACAGTGTTTAGTCATTTCAATTAAATTTACAATTTCTATATTTCCTTTTTGCCATATTTATTCCTCATCTATTTTTTAAAAAAACCAATATTACCCTTCATCCTCATCTCTAATCTTAATCAAATTCAATTTTTCCCTTCTATTCTATATTATACCCCTTCACATTGTCATCTATTTTTATATCCATCCTCACATTGGTTAATTATTTAATTATGTAATACAGTTGTTTAATACAAATTCAACATTTTAATATAAATCAATTAGTTATATAACTATCTTTTTTGTATATTAATCAATATGAACATGAATATTCCAATTACTTCCATGCAATCCAATTTCTTACAAATCAATTAATTATATTTACCAATAATAATAAACCAAATAATTTCCCCCATATATTCCTCCAAACCACAACTTAACCATCTCTGCTTTCAACACAATATACAATTAATAGTATCTCAATTATTACAATTCCCTAGTTAAATAGAGCTTTTTTTCTTTTGTATTTTAAAATCTTGAACCTCGTCTTTTGCCTTAAATTTCCCATTGTTTGCAGTTTTGCCCCTACCTTTTTTGGTGAGCAAAAAGAAAAAGAAATCTCTCCCTGCCTCATTTTGTCACGTTGCAGCAAAGAGCCTGCTTTACTTTCAGTTTCGTTTTTTCAGCATAGCTAGGGGGAAAAAAAATCTGCTCCAGCAATTTACCTCTTTGCAGCTAGCTAGCAACAGAGCCCTCCGCAGCTGAGAGCAAATCAGCTGAGAGTCAGGAGGCTGATCAAATCAACTTAAGGTAATTAACCTATTCTGAAGCTGAAAGGGGCTGTTTTTTCTATTTTTGCAGGCACCGGTCTACTCATTTGTTTTCTTTTAACACTGATCAGTTGTAGGGCGGCCCTTTGAAGCCCCGTGGCAAGAATTTAAACAGTTTTTTCCCTCTAGCCATCAGCTGGGACTCAGGAGGGAGCAATAGTTTGGGAGTGGGCGGGGTAAGCGACCAGCGACCGGTGATTCAACAGAGGCAGGGGGTGAGGGTGAGTGAAGGCATGGGGGGGGGCAGAGAGGGCTTTGGCGACCCCTGTGAAATGGCCGTTCAACACCCAAAGGGGTCGCGACCCCCAGGTTGAGAACCGCTGGTCTATAGTATCCCACTAATGATCTCCCAGTATTTTAATCAATAGAGACTTATATCTTTTAGCTTATGCCTTGTACTTTCTTATCTCTTCTATTCTTGTATTTTATATATTCTATAATACATATATTCTCTAATTAAGTTAGTCAAAGTAGTCTTAAAGGTAATCTTAAATTTCTATACAATAAAGTCTATATTTAAACATATAAAGAATAGATTAAATCAATATCAGAGTCTATATTTCAATTAATATTCTAGTAGATTATAGAGTTAATATTTAGTAAATTATACTTAGTTAATAATTAGCAATTATCTTACTTCTCAAGTATTCACAAATTAATTAATTAATCACTCAACAATAATATAGGAGAGGGGTAGGGGGGGTAGGAGAATAACAAAATAAAGAGTAGTTATATTAACAGGTATACTGCAAAACACTGTTCAGAGGTTATTCCACGCTGTTATATTAAAGTTCTTTTCAACATTCATACAACAACCTTTTCATATGTATAGTTCTTAAATTTCTGGTGTCTTTTTAAATTATTATTGATGTTCTTCTGACGCCACACTGTCCTCGTGATTTTCCATTCAAATATTAGTTCAAGTATGAGTCCAGCTATCTTATAATAGTCCTTTCTTTCTTTCACAGTTCTAATAGTCAATCCTCTTTCTCTATTTGTACTCTACAATGGCGGCTCTTTCTACTTCCTTTCTTTTTGGCCCCAGTCTTATCTCCTTCTATCTCTCCGCAATGCCAGCACTCCCTCCTATTTGCTATTCACTCACAGATTTCACCAACTTTTCCTCTCCGTGCCTCTGCTGTACTGAAAGCATTGTATCTCTTTGATGTCGCCTTGTCAGTTGAAATTATTCTGCTGATTCATTCTCCATCTGCCCTTTACGGTGTTCCAGCAAATCTCCACTACTAACACTGTCTGCTCCGATCTTCTTCTCTCCCCGGCTACTTGTCAGCTTATCGCAGCCTCAAGTCTGCCATTTCAAAATGACAGATGCATTTACGCTGGGTTAACAGAGGCGTCTGTTCGAGTGGCAAGCGCTCGCCCCACGCTTTGCAGCTCTCCGGACTCCCTCTCTGGTTCGCAATGCCCTCCAGGCTCTTGCGCCCCTAAGAGTCCCCAAAACATGAAGAAATCTGGGGTTGAAGGGCGGGGATCGCTCTCCTTCCACGAATCGCCAACTGGAAGTCTCCCGCAGCTCACCTTTTAAACCCCCCTTGGCTTGCTGGCCGGCCACTGACAGCATTTCATTTTTCCCACCTCAAATCCCATCAAATCCGCGGCGGTCATGAAAATTCCTACGTACGTACGTACGTAACACCCAAGTTTCAAGTTTCAAGTTTATTTAATTTGTATACCGCCCTACTCCCGAGGGACTCAGGGTGGTGAACAGCCATAAATAAAACATATGAATACAACATTTAAAACCCATTAAAATCCAATTAAATAAATTTGGCCATAGAAATATTAAAACCCGACTAATTTAAAACAGATTAAAATTTATAATATTATTAAAAAAGGGGAATCAGGCCAGGCCTGCCTGGCGAAATAAAAAGGTCTTAAGAGCGCGGCGAAAGGTGTGTAGGTCCGGGATCCTCCGAATCTCCGGGGGGAGCTCATTCCAGATAGTAGGTGCCCCCACAGAGAAGGCTCTCCCCCTGGGGGCCACCAGTCGACATTGTTTGGCCGACGGCACCCAGAGGAGGCCCTCTCTATGAGAGCGTACCGGCCGGTGGGAGGCCACTGGTGGCAGTAGGCGGTCTTGTAAATAACCAGGTCCTAAGCCATGGAGCGCTCTAAAGGTAGTAACCAAAACCTTGAAGCGCACCCGGAAGACCACTGGGAGCCAGTGCAGCTTGCGCAGGAGAGGTGTCACACGGGAACGCCATGTCGCTCTTGCTGATAACTGGGCGGACTTGTAACATCTAAGGTATTGTTCCAACACCGAGTTAGTTCTTTCACAAGCCCCATTGGTCTGAGGGTGATGGGCTGAGTTTAACCCCTGGGCAGAGCCTAACACCCCCAGGAACTCCTTCCAAAAGTGAGAGGTGAACTGGACCCCTCTGTCCAAGTTTATTCGCTCTGGAGCCCCGTGTAGTCTGTACACATGTTGGACAAACAATTTAGCCAGAGTTTTAGCTGAAGGGATCTTGGGACATGGGATAAAATGCACTTGTTTAGAAAACAAATCAGCAATGACCCAAATGACTGTATTCCATCCACTTTCGGGCAACTCAATAAAATCCATGGAGATCTCCTTCCATGGGGCTCCTGGCCTGGCTACACTCTGAAGCAATCCGGGTGGCTTCCCAGGAGGTCTCTTTGAAGAAGCACATACGGGACAACTTTCCACATATGCTTCTATGTCCTTCTTTAGTGCGGGCCGCCAGAACTGTCTTTTAACTAAATGTAGTGTCTTCATGAACCCAAAATGTCCGGCAACTTTGGCATCATGGGCATATTGTAATACTGCCACTCTTAGACTGGCGGGAACATACACCCTAGCTCCCACCCAGGTGAGTCCTTCTCGAAGTGTACACTCATTTGAATGGGCCAAAAACCACTCGTTGGTTTTTAGAGTTTCTCTTAGCTGCTTGCTCAAGTCGCCAGACAAAGTTGGATCTGCTTTTGCCTGGACTCTAGTAACTACTGGTGCCACCAGCTGTTTTGAGGGGATAATTGGACGAACCACTTCCTCTCTAACACTATTGTATTGTGGCAGTCTCAAAAGGGCATCTGCCATGAAGTTCTTCCCTCCAGGAAGGTAACGCAGGGAAAAATTAAATCGTTTGAAGTGCTGAGCCCAGCGGACTTGTTTTGGGGACAGCTTTCGTGACGTTTTCAAAGCTTCTAAGTTCTTGTGGTCAGTCCACACCTCAAACGGGTGTTTAGCCCCTTCAAGGAAATGTCTTCACATTAACAGTGCCCAACGAACAGCAAAAGCCTCCTTCTCCCATACGGGCCCATCTCCTCTCGGTCTACGATAATTTCCGAGAGGTATAGGCACAGGGTTGCAGCTTTCCTTCTGCGTTCGCTTGAAGTAACACTGCCCCAACAGCTACATCACTGGCATCAGCCTGTACAACAAAAGGGGCTTCCATGTCAGGATGTTTAAGGACCGGCTCGGCAGCAAATAGTTGTTTTAGTTTCTCAAACGCTGCCTGACAGTCCATAGTCCACTTGAGAGGCCAGGAGGGCTTTGGCCTCTCTTCTCCTTTCATCTTCAGAAGATTTGTAATTGGGAGTGCAATTTTTGCGAACGAGGGGATGAATTGTCGATAGAAGTTAGCAAATCCCAGGAAACTCTGTAGTTGTTTGCGGGTGCGTGGGGGAGCCCATTCCAACATGGCCTGGACCTTTTCTGGACCCATTTCTATCCCCTCATGCGAGATGTGGTACCCCAGATAGTCAATTTTTGTTTGGTGGAATTCGCATTTTGATAGTTTAGCATACAGTTCAGCAGCTCTAAGTTTTTTCAGGACAGCCCTCACCAATTTTACGTGGTCATCCATGGTGTCGGTGTAGATAAGAATGTCATCAAGGTAGACCAGCACCCCCTTGTACAGGTGTTCATGCAGCACTTCGTTAATTAGTTGCATGAACACTGCAGGGGCTCCTTGCAGTCCGAAAGGGAGCACCTGAAACTGGAAACATCCTAGCGGGCAGTTGAAAGCCATTTTCCATTCATCCCCTTCTTTAATCCAAACTCTATAATAAGCCTCCCATAAGTCCAGCTTTGTAAAAATCTTTCCTTTGCCTAGGTGGGCTAACATGTCCTTCATGAGAGGCAGGGGGTAGACATTTTCTATGCAAATCGCATTTAAATTTCTATAATTGACCACCAGACGAAAGGACCCATCCTTCTTCTCCCAGAATAGTACTGGTGCTGCCACCCGCGGCCTAGCCAGTTGGATAAAGCTGCGTTTTAAGTTTTTGTCAATAAAGTCTCATAATTCCCCCACAATGTGGTCTGTCGCAGTTGCGGTCCCTTCGCTCGCCCCTTCGGTCACGCAATGGGGTCCCTCCTCTCTCTTCCCTTATTGTTTGGAGCAGATGCGCAACACACCCGTTCTTCAGTTTATGCGTGGGTTCCATTTTCGGAGCCAGGGCAACCCGAGTATGAGGGGCCGTTCCATGCCCAGGGCCACAATAAAACTCAGAGTCTCTAGGTGATCCCCCATCCTCATCTCGATTGGTTCGGTCACAAAATGGGCTGGGCCCCCCCAGCCACCAATCCGTCTAGCTGACAGAATGCGATAGGCCTTTTCATTGTTTTTAGTCTTAGACCCATCTGTTCTACAATGTCCGTGCTGATGACACATCTGGTGCATCCCGAATCTAGGAGGGCTACCATCTGCCCATGGGCCCCGGTGGATGGTACTTTTAGTTCTACTGGGATGGTCATGGGGCCCCCATTCTGACTTACCAGGAGGTCTTCGTCGGAATTGGTTTCGGTTTTGCTGTCGTCGGCGATGGTCAGAGTTCCAACTCACCCTGATTCAGGGGAGCGAACTCGATGACTTCTACTCCTTTCAGGGCGGTCTCATGGGCTCTCATTGGTGCTTTATTGGCTCTTTTTCCTCCGGTAGAGGACGCCTTGGTTCCAGGCTTGGAGAAACACTCAGCGGCTCGGTGCCCCTCCTTCCCACATTTGAAACACGCAGAGGATCTTGGTTTTGACCCTGCCCTCCCCATTGCGGTCTTTGGCGCCCCCTTGTGGACTGAGGAGGGTGGTTGATCCCAGGTGCGCCCACCACGGAAACAGTCTTGGGCCAAGTCGATCTCCACATCCGCTGCCAACACGTACCAGCTCTGCAGATTGTTAGGGGCCCCTCGGGAACGGCAGTCCTTGTAGACATCCTCATTTAGCCCATCTTTACAGTTCTCCAGTAGGGCCACCTCTGACCACTCTCTCATGTACAGTGCCAACTCGCAGAACTCCTGGGTGTACTCCGCCACTGATCTCCGCCCCTGGTGAATGGTCTTCATTCTAATTCTCGCCCTTCACTCACCTAATGGGTCCTCAAAACGCGTTCTGAGAGCTGCCATGAATTGATCGTAATTTCTCAGCAATTGGGAATTTTCATTGTTGGAGCCCTACCATCCATTCAGCTGCTACCCCCTCCAGGGCCTTGGTAACGCACCTCACGCGTGCGGCATCTGAGAGGAAATCCTCCCCCCAGTCCTGCATGTGGTTCCATACTTGGGTCAGAAAAAATCCCAATTTCTTCGGGTCTCCCCCGAATCTTTCTGATATCAGGGAAAATTTTGGCTTTCTTCACCCCTGTGGCGGTGCCTGTCTTGCCGGGGGGCCCTGGGCTGCCGCAGCAGCCGCTTGAGTTCCAGAGGCTTGAGCTGTCCCCCCCCAGCTTGGTCTCTCTCTTCCCCACAAGCAGCAGCCTCCGTTTCACCCCTGGGGCGTTCATCCTCCCTCCCGGCGGGTTATCCATACCTTTCCCAGCTTTTTCGGCTCTCTTCAGCCTTTCTCAAAAGTTGCAGAGTCTGTGCGACCAGGAGATTTTCTTTCTGCTCCTGCAGCCAGCCAGCTTCTCCCCCTCAGCATCTGGTACTTGTTACACCTTGGGGGGTCTTCTCCAGTTCCAGTAACCTCCCCACGCCCAGTGACCATTTGGCTTTTTCTGGATCTTCCTCCAGTTTTTTTATTTATTTATTTATAAGCCGCCCTTCTCCAGAGACTCAGGGCAGCTTACAATAGCCTTCATACTTTTGTATATTTTATACAAAGTCAGCTTATTGCCCCCACAACCGGGTCCTCATTTTACCCACCTTAGAAAGGATGGAAGGCTGAGTCAACCTTGAGCCTGGTGAGAATTGAATTCTCAGTAATTGTAGGAAGCTGGATGTTAAATGCTGCCTTAGTAGTAAATTAGCCATCCAGTCCAATGCTTCCCAGGCAGGCTGTGCGGATGAATTTGCTGAGCTTGCTGTCCCCATCTGATCCTGATTGCTGTCCTGGTCAGACATTGTTTACTCAGCCCCCACGGTAGTTGTCCAGGATGGCTGTTAAAACAGACCTTGCTTAATGTCAGGCGTGCCTCCTTTCAATACTCAAGAAAGAAAAACCCCAACTCCATTTTCATAGAGGAAGGTACTTTTACTGAGTATGAACTGAATGCAACCAAAGAAAAGCAAGGTCTGAAGCAAAAGGCATGAAAATTACATATAGAAAGCATCCCCAAAAGCCTTCCCCCAACTGTCCAGCATAAATCATCCAATCCACAATTCCCCCAGGGGTCATGTGGGGTGCAACGTCTGGTGGTGCCATCCTCCTGCTATGCCACGACAGTCGACCTTGAGTTGTTATCAGCTTCAAAGAAAACGCTGAAGAAAAGTTCCTCTCCTCATCTCCACCAGCTCACTTCCCCCCTCCCAAGAATTCCAATAGCTCCCCCCTCCCCCCGTTTCATGGCAGCCGAGAAAGCAAGCAATGAAAGAGTGGAGGCTGACATTCGCCCCTCCAGCAGAAGAGACATTATTCCTACAAGAAAACCAGAACGACAGAAAACAGATAATTACAGAATTAAAGACATGACAATAAGAAATAGATTAAGGTTTATCAGGATATTTGGATTGAAACAATTGCAGTTGTTTTGGAGCTCGAACATCTCGCTTATTTACCCATTCAGCTTTAGATAATGGGAAATGTTTCCAGACCACCAAATACTGCACCTTACCACGATGCTTTCTAGAGTCCAATATTTCCTTAACCTCAAAATGTTGTTCCCCCTCAATTAGTATGGGGACAGGAGGAGGTTCTTGGTCCGGACGTAAAGGGGATGAATGCTCCGGTTTCAGCAAACTGACATGAAATACCGGATGAATCTTCTGCAAGGTTTTTGGTAACTCCAATTGCACAGTAACTGGGTTAATGATAAAGACTATAGGGAAAGGGCCCACGTACTTGGGTCCTAGTTTCTTTGACTTTTGAGTAGTTTGCAAGTACTTGGTGGAAAGGAAAACCATGTCTCCTACTTTATAATTCCCACCTGGAATCCTTTTCTTATCGGCTTGGGTTTTATGAGCTCGATGGGCTTCATCCAGAGCCTTACGTGTAACTGACCAAGTGCCACATAACTGTTCAATCCATTCAACCAAGGAGGGTATCTGTGGGTTTTCCTGAGGCAACTCTGGAATGGGTAGGAAATCTTGGCCGGAGGCCACCTTAAAAGGAGTAAACCCCGTACTGCTATGTATAGAGTTATTATAGGCCACCTCTGCAAATGGCAGCAAATCTGCCCAGTTATCTTGTTTATAATTTATGTAACATCTCAGGTATTGTTCTAACACGGAATTGGTTCTCTCACAAGCCCCATTGGTTTGAGGGTGGTGGGCGGAGCTTAACCCTTGGGCGGAGCCTAACAACCCTAGAAACTCTTTCCAAAAGTGAACTCCTCTGTCTGAGATTATCTGTTCTGGAGCCCCATGTAATCTGTATAAATGTTGGACAAACAATTTTGCAAGCGTTTTAGCAGAAGGGATCTTGGGACATGGGATAAAATGCACTTGTTTAGAGAACAAATCAGTAACCACCCAAATAACTGTATTCCCTCCACTTTCGGGTAATTCCACAATAAAATCCATGGAAATTTCCTTCCATGGGGTTCTCGGTCTGGCATATCGGGCAACTTGCCACGTAGGCTTCTATGTCTTTCTTCAGCGCTGGCCACCAGAATTGTCGTTTAACTAAATGTAATGTCTTCACGAAGCCAAAATGCCCAGCAATTTTAGCATCATGGGCGTATTGTAATACTGTCCCTCTCAGGCTGGCAGGGACATACAGTTTAGCTCCCACCCAGGCTAGACCCTCCCGAAGTGTACACTCATTGGAGTGGGCTAAAAACCACTCGTCAGTTTTTAGTGCTTCTTTCAACTGCTTGCTCAAGTCACCAGACAAGGTTAGATCTACTTTTGCCTGGGCTGTGGTAACCACTGGTGCTGCCAGCTGTTTCGAGGGGATAACCAGACAAATTACTTCCTCTCGAATGCTATTGTATTGAGGCAGCCGAGCAAGCAACCAATAAAAAGGCAGAGGCTGACAGCCTGCAACTCTGCTTTGTTTTTTTGGTTTGGGGGCTTCTTTGATCGCCTTTACTTTGCTATCGGTGGGGTGTATGCCATTCCCATCAATTAGGTAGCCCAAGAACTCAATTTGTTCTGCCCCAATTTTACATTTCTCTTTTTTGACTTTGAGTCCCTTTGCTTGAAATCTCCTTAATGTTTACCTTACTCGGCTCATGAGTTGCTCCATTGTTTTCCGGGAGATTAGCACATTGTCAAAGTATGGGATGACTCCCGGGATGCCTTGCAGGAATTGTTCCATGAGGCTTTGAAAAAGTCCGGGGGCCACACTCACGCCAAATTGCAGCCGGTTGTATTTGAATGTTCCCCTGTGCGTCACAATGGTCTGGGCTTCCGCTGTGGCGGCATCCACTGGCAGTTGCTGATATGCCTGGGCAAGGTCTAATTTAGCGAAAACCTTGCCGTTTCCTAGTGAATGCAGGAGGTGTTGTACCACAGGTACCGGATATGTGCTCTGCTGCAATGCTTTATTAAGCATGCATTTGTAATCCGTGCATATCCTGATAGACCCATCCGGTTTTAGCGGGGTCACGATTGGAGTCTCCCACGTAGCATGATCTACTGGCTTGAGTATTCCTTGAGCAATTAGCTTATCTAATTGCTCATCTACCTTGGGCCTTACATCAAATGGCACCCGTCGATGTTTAAGCCTTACTGGGGTTACCCTGGGGTCTAGGCTGAAGGATATGGGTTTTCCTGTATATTTACCTAGGCTTCCATCGAACATGTCCTGAAATTCGGCCAGTAGTTCGTCCAATTCGCCTCCATTGATCCTGTGCAGACCCGTGATGTTTTCAGGCCCAGTGGTTTGAACCACTCCACCCCCAACAGCATGGGCTGATCACTTTCAACTACTGTTAATGTAAGATGGCAGTTGAATTCCTTGAATCAGACTCTGACCTCTGCTCTCCCCAGGACACTGATGGAGTTGCCCTGATAGTCATTCAGCTGTATCTGTTGTGGCCTCAGTTTTTTCTGGGGAAATTTCGGGTTGAGTCGCTTCAGGGTTGCCCAGGAAATCTTTGTGAAGAATGAGCCTGTGTCCAGTTCCATGTTGCAACTGCTTCCTTCTATGGTGAGCGTTACGTGGAATTTGTCCTCATTGCATGCATCGGAGTGTCCCACGGTGGTCTGGTTGATGCCTCTGCGCTCAGGAAATCTTTCGTCCCGGCGCCTGTCTTTCGGTTTCCCTGGCTTTCGGGTCTCCAGTTGTGGCCTCAGCTGGGCAGGGATGGGTTGGGTGGCTCTGCAGGCTTCTGTGATATGCCCTTTCCTTTGGCAATGTCAGCAGATTGTTTCTTTGAACCTGCATGCCACTCAGGTGTGAAACCCCATGCACCCCACGCAGCGAGGTGCGTCATAGTCAATGTCCCGGGGGCTTACCTGTCAGTCTGGATGAACTCGATGGATGGCCTCCTCCAGGTCTCCAGGTCTCCCTCGTCCTCGTCTTCGGTGTACTCGGTCAGGTCCTCGCCGTCCCTCTGGGCATGGTGAACCCCGCTAGTCCTGTAGATGTCAGTGGCGGAGTTATCGGAGGATTCTGCGGCTCGGGCTTCCTCCACAGCATCTTTAAAGGTTGCTCCCCGCTTCACCAACAACTTCTTTTGGAGGTTTAGGTCTCTCATCCCAAGGATGATGCGGTCTTTCATCATCTCCTCTGGGTTGATGAATTTGCACTTGGCTGCTATTTCTCTTAAGCTAGCCACAAATTCACCAATGGTTTCCCCTTCTATCTGGCACCAGTGATAGAATTCGTTCCTGCTGACCATTGGTGTCACCGCTGGTGCGTAATGGTTGCGAAGCGTGTTCTGTAGGGTCATCCAGGAGATGGACTCTATGTTGGCCGGCAAAACGAGAATCTGGGCCATCTTGAATACCTTAGTTCCGCAGTACGTGAGGAATAGAGCTCATTGTTTATCCGGGCCATTTTCAAAAAATTCTAATGTATTCATAATAATTCTAAGGTTATCTCGTAAATATCTATTAGGAAGGAAGCCATTTTGGTCTGAGTGAATGAATTGATTAAGGAAACAACTAAGTCTGGCTGCAAGGACCCCCGCAAATATCTTATAATCGGAATTTAGTAATGATATAGGCCTGTAATTCTTAATAAGGGACAGGTCAGTTCCTTCTTTTGGGATAATAGAAATATAAGCCTCAGTCCAAGATACTGGAACCTGAGCCTCTTTCATAACCGCATTGAATAAATCCGTCATGTGTTTTTAGCTTTAATTTTTGTTGACGCCCAAAAGGCTTTTGACAGAATCAGCTGGGAATTTATGATTTCTCAACTGGAATATATGGAGTTTGGTGGGAATTTTATTCGGGCAATTTGAGCTATCTATCGGGAACAGACTGCAAGAGTTCTAATAGATGGAGAGGAAACAGAGAGGATTCAAATTTGTAGAGGTACAAGACAGGGATGCTCCCTTTCCCCATTGTTATTTGTTTTGACTTTAGAACCCCTGCTTAGAGAAGTGAGCGGAAACATGGAAATAAAAGGAATGAAGATTAGGCAGGAGGAAGTTAAAGTCCAGGCTTATGCAGATGACCTTGTATTTATTTTGGATCAACCACTGGACTCGGGCCTGAAATTATTACACTTGATTAGAGAATATGGGAAGGTAGCGGGATTATTGATGAATGAAGAAAAAACTAAGATCCTAGCGAAAAATATGACTCAGATCCAAAGGCAACAGTTGGAGCAGTTAATAGGTTTAAGAATGACAAATAAAATTAAGTATCTGGGTATATGGTTGACTGCCAGATGCTCCTCCATAAAGGAGAATAACTATCTTCCTCTTTACAACCAGATGCTCAGAGATCTAGAAAGATGGAAAAATCTCCAGCTATCAATTTTGGGAAGGGTGGCAACTATTAAGATGTGCGTGTTACCTAAATGGCTATTTCTATTCCAAACAGCCCCAGTAAGGTTAAATAAAGAGTTTTTTACAAATTTAGATAGGAATATTTCCAAGTTTATTTGGCAGGGAAAGAAGCCGCGGATTAGACTTAAAATGTTACAAGAACCTAAAAATAGAGGAGGACTGGGACTCCCAAATTGGGAGCTCTATTACCAAGCAGCGAATTTGATTTGGGTGAAAGAATGGATGAACTTACAAAAGAGACGACTTTTGACATTTGAGGGAGCCGGTCTTCAACATGGCTGGCACTATTTTTTATGGCTGGGAGCGTCCAGCCGCCCCAGACACTTTGACAATCACTATTTACATAGGACTCTTGGGTACACTTGGGAAAAGATTAGAAGAAGAGTATATTCAAAAGTTCCATGTTGGATTTCGGCACAGGAAGCTCAGATTTACCCGACATTGTATAAAGGGGGGAAAACTTTGACGTATGAAGTTTTTTTGGATGTTCAGGGTAATCCAAAGTCACGAGAATTATTAACTCTTCAAGGATATAAGATAGACTGGTGGTCTTATTCCCAAGTGCACTCCAGGTACAGAAAAGATTTATATAGCGAAGGAATTTACCGTAAAAGACAAGAATTGGATAAGATCTTATTAGAAGGAGGGAAAGGGGTATTATCTAAATGTTACGCATATTTATTGTCTCTGCAGATAGGACAGGATGTAGTGAAGGATTGTATGATAGCATGGGGACGAAATTTTGGATATCCCCTTGACTTCCAGCAATGGGAACAGATTTGGTCGAAAAATATGAAATTAACCATGGCCTCCTCATATAAAGAAAACATATATAAAATGGTCTACCGTTGGCATCTCCCCCCTGCGAGACTAGCTAAAATGTTCCCCGGGACATCTTCCTGCTGTTGGAAATGCGGTTATAGTAATGGAACTTATTTTCATCAATAGTGGACCTGCCCGCAGGCGGTTAAATATTGGAAAAAAATACAGCAATGGATCTTGGAAATTACACAGATCAATTTGGAATTAAGGCCCGAGATTTTCCTGTTGGGGGCAAAACCTTTGAATGTTAAATCAGGTATATGGTTCTTGTTGATTCACATTATTACTGCAGCAAGATTAGTGTTTGCGCAGGAGTGGAAAAATCAATACTTACCGATGGATTTGAAAATAATATATAAAATTAATGAGTGTGCGGAATCAGATAGATTAACTAGATTGATCAATGGTAAAAAAGATTCAGAATTTTATAACAGTTGGAAATTATGGTACGATTGGGTCCAGAAAAGGTGGGATAGAACAGATATATGATGTATATATATATATATGATGGCAAGTATGTATGTATAAAGGAATGAGTTTATATTTATGGACAATGTACTTACATTACACCATGGTGGCAGGATTGTATATTTCATTTGTGTATTGATGTATAGAATATATTAATAAAATCTATAAAAAAAAAAGGAATAGAGCTCGCTTTCGGTTATTGCGGAGATTCTGATAGTTGTTTGCCTCCATGTACATCCGGAATTGGCACATGTACGTGTGCCACTTTTCTGATTTTGGATCGAAGACGGTGGGTGCTTGCGATGGGTTGGCAGCCATTGTCCAGTTGGCCGATGCAGCATCCTGCTGAGTGATGGCCGCGGTGCCACGAGGTGATAGTCAGTTCTTTGTCCTCAGTCTTCCTTGGATCCCACCTTCGTCGCCAGTGTTAAGTTAGAAGCGCGGGAAGGAAGAGACGGGACTCCAGAACCTTTCTAGTATATTTATTCAGCTGGTCCTCGTAATGAACTGCCGGTGTGACAGCCGCGGCTCGCCTTTTAAACCCCCCTCGGCTTGCCGGCCGGCCACTGACAGCATTTCATTTTTCCCGCCACGAATCCCATCCAATCTGCGGCGGTCATGCAAATTCCTACGTGCATCCGTACGTAACAGGAACAACTCTGGTTTAAGTTCAATATGTTGCTGTATCATTTCTTCCAACCAAGTTTTAATTTTATTCCAATAATTTTTTGCTTCAGGGCATGTCCACCACATATGGTAATAAGATCCTGGTATTTGGTGACATTTCCAACATTTAGCTGATTTATCTTTAAACATTTTTGCTAACTTCTCCGGTGGCATATGCCATCTATAAAACATTTTATATAGATTTTCCTTATATGCAGTAGACATCGTTAATTTATAGTTCCTTTCCCATAGTTGTTGCCATTTTTCAAGCTCAATTGAATATCCAAAATTTCTTCCCCAAGCTATCATTGTTTCTTTTACTTGCTCCTTCTCCAATTCAGTGTACAGCAAGAAATTATAAACAATTTTTATTAAATTTTCCTCTGTTCCTATGAGTATCCTATCCAACTCAGTCTTTTCCAAATAAAAACCATATAATTTAGCATCTTTTTCATATCTTGTTTGTATCTGCATATACATGTATATACAATATGTCTCAATCCCCTGTGCTTCCAATTCTCGTTTCTCTTTCAGTTCCCCCTTATTTGTTAATAAATCCTTGTATCTAACAATATTTCCAAAGTTAAATACATTTGGGGGTATTAAAGCTTCCGTTATTGATAACCATATTGGTATTTTCACATAATATTTACCTCTAACCTTCTCCCATACCAATAACAATGCATTTCTTATATAATGTCTATGAAAATATGTATGTATCTTATTTCTACCATACCACAAAAAAGCATGCCATCCCAGTTGTAAATTATGCCCTTCCAGTGTTAACAACCTTGTATTTCTTAGTTCAATCCATTCCTTCAACCATGTCAATGTTGCTGCTTCATAGTATAGTTCCCAATTTGTTAAACCAAATCCCCCTCGTAATCTCATGTCTTGCAGCATTTTTATACTTTTTTTCCCTTGCCATATAAACTTCCTCATTATCTTATTAAGATATTGAAAGTAAGTCTTTTCCATTTTTATTGGCACCGTTTGAAATACAAATAGCAATCTTGGTAATATGTTCATCTTTATCAATGCGATTCAGACCCATAAGTGATAGTTGAAGATTCTTCCATTTTCCAAGTCTTCTTCAATTTGTTGTTTTAATTTGTAATAGTTTTCTTCTTTTATTGTTACACATCTTGAGGTTAAATATACTCCCAGATATTTAACTTTTTTCACCACTTGTATATCTAAATTTTCTTTTATCTCTCTATTTTGTTTTTCTGTTGTATTTTTCACCAAAATTTTTGTTTTATCTTTATTTATTTTCAAACCAGAGACTTTTCCATATCCTTCTATCTGTTCTAATAATTTAGGACCTGTTGTTTGCGGTTCCTCTATAATGAATACCAAATCATCTGCAAACGCTTGTAATTTGTACTCCTCTTTTTTAATTTTCATCCCTTTTATCTCATCATTTCATCTAATATTTCTATTTAAAACTTCTAGGGTCAGGATCAGTGGTGAAATGTAAAATTTGTTACTACCGGTTCTGTGGGCGTGGCTTGGTGGTGGGGGTAATGTGACTGGGTGGGCGTGGCCAACTTCTTTTTTTTTACTTTTAAAAGCATTTTTTTCGGCTGAAGAGGTTGTAGGGAAAAAAATGCCTTTAAAAGCCTCTGATGATCCCAGCTGAGCTGCGTGATCATCAGAGGCTTTTTTTTTTACTTTTAAAAGCATTTTTTTCGGCTGAAGAGGTTGTAGGGAAAAAAATGCCTTTAAAAGCCTCTGACGATCCCAGCTGAGTTGCCTGATCGTCAGAGGCTTTTAAAAGCATTTTTTTTCTGCCAATGCTCAGCTGGGCATGGGGGGGGCGTAGGGATTTTTGCTACCAGTTCTCCAAACCACCTGCCGCCATTGCTACCGGATCAAGTGATTCGGTCCGAACCAGGAGCATTTCACCCCTGGTCAGGATAAACAGCAATGGTGATAGAGGACATCCTTGTCTGGTACCTTTCATTATATTAATCTTTCCTGTCATTTTTCCATTCATCATTATCTTGGCAAATTGTCATATATTGTTTTTATAGTATTTATGAACCTCTCTCCAAAGTCCATTCTCTGTAATTGTTTTATCATAAACTGCCAGTTCATGTTATCAAAAGCTTTCTGTGCATCTAAAAACATCAACGCCATTTGTTTTTCTGGGTGAGTCTCATAATATTCCAAAGTGTTCAAAATCATCCTCATATTGTCTCTAATTTGTCTTTTTGGTAAGAATCCATTTTGATCAGTATGAATATATTCATTTAGTGGCTTTTTCAACCTATTTGTCATTATTGAAGCAAAAATCTTATAGTTTACATTTAATAGCGAGATCGGTCTATAGTTTTTAATCAATTGTAGATCTGTATCTTCTTTAGATATGAGTGTCACATATGCCTCTTTCCATGAATCTGGCATTTTGGCCTTCAGTAATAAGTCATTAAATAAATCCAACATTGCATTACTAATCGTGTCTTGTAGTGTTTTATACAACTCAGCTGGTAAACCATCTGGTCCTGGTGCTTTTCCACCTTTTTGTCTTTTTATTGCTTCTGTTAGTTCCATCATTGTTATTCTTTCTTCTAGCATTCCTTTATATTGTTCTGATATTTTAATTAAATCTGATTTTTCCAGGTAGCTTTGTATCTCCTCCTCGGATATCTTCTCTTGAGAGTAAAGTTTTTCATAATATTCTTGAATTACTTTCTTTTTTTCTTCAATTCTATATTGTAATTGCCCTTCTCCATCTTGTAAATATTTTATAGTTTTTTTCTCCTTCTCTTTTCTTAATTTATATGCTAGCCATCTTCCTGGTTTATTTGCTTTGATGCTTTCAATTGGTTTGCTAATGATTCTTGCTCATTTAAAGTTATTTCATGCTTCTTCAATTCCATCAATTTTTTTATTTTTTTTATTTTGAACATCTTTCTGGAACTCTTTTTCCAGGCTTTTATACTCTTCTTCCAATCTTACTTGTTTCTGCCATTTCTTTTTGTTCTTTTTTCCCGAGTATGTTATTGCCAAACCTCTAATATATGCTTTCATTGTATCCCATACATTTTGAAGTGATGTGTCCTCCTTTTTGTTTATTTTGAAAAAAAATCCAATTCTTTTTCCACAAATTTCTGGAATTCTTTTTCATTTAATATTGTTGCATTCAAAGTCCATCTTGTCTTTTTCTTTTGCTCTTTCCATATTATTGTCATTGGGCTATGATCTGCCCAAATATTTGAGCCAATATTTACATCTTGCATCGCTTCTATAAGTCCAGTTGACATCCATATCATACAGTATCTATCCTTGACCACAATGTCTATTTGAATAAAAAGTATATTGACTGTCTTTCAAATGTTTTTGTCTCCAAATATCTTGAATACCTAGTTCTTCTATCATTGTAAAGGAGGATTTTGGCAGTGTTCTTCTAGACTTTTTATTTATCTTCACAGTTTTGTAATCCAAATCTGCATCTGTTACAGCATTAAAATCACACATTATACATACATGTTCATAATCCAGTTCTATAATTTTCCTGTGTAATCACCGATAGAATTCTTCCTGTTTTTCATTTGGTGTGTATAATGCTATCAAAAGTATTTCTTTAGAGCTCATTTTTATTTCCACCATCAAGGTCCTGCCTTCCTCATCTTCAAAAATTGATTTAGGTTCTAATTTTTCTTTAATATACAATACCACACCTCTTTTACTTTGTTGTATCAATGATGTAAATAGAACTCCTAGTTTTGGGTATTGTAATAATTTTAAATGTTGTTTTCTAATATGAACTTCTTGTAGACATATAATGTCCATCTTCAAGCTGTTTAATTTAGTCAATGTTCTATTTCTTTTTATTGCTGCATTCAGTCCATTTACATTTAAGGATATTGCTTTTATTTCTTCTTCCATGTTTACTAGTCTCTCTTTGTTCCAATGGGTCTTTAGATCTCACCCCTTCTCTTAGGGCCCTTTCCTCTTTAGCTTTTTCATCTTTGTCCTTTTCTTCATCTTTCTCTTTTGTAACACCTACAGCTCCCAAATCTTCTTCCAATGGTCCACAAAATTGTTGATAGAATAATTTCGCTTTCTCAATCGAATCAAGTCTGTGTCTTTGTTCTTGCCATGTCACCATAATTCCTTCAGGTATTAACCATCTAAAACTCACTCCTTTGGATATTAAAAATTTCGTTAGAAATTGGTATTCTCTCCTCAGATCTCTAATTCTGCTAGGTATTTGTCGTAAAACCACAAGTTCTTTATCCTTGTTTTTCAATGCTGTGATCCTTGCTGCTTGTAGTATCTCTGTTTTCATTGCCCTCTTTGTGATTCTTGCATGCACTTCTCTTGGTAATTTATTCCTTATTGCATATCTAGTATATACTCTGAATGCTTCATCAATCTCATTTAAAATCTTTTCCTTGGATTGTTCCAAGTCTTCAGCCAAAATCTCTGCAATTACCTCTGGTAAATTTTCTCCTTTTTCTTCTTCTATGTTTTGGAATCTTAAATAGAATTCAGAATGTTCCGTTTCCAGCAGGATAATTGTTCTCTCTTGTGATTTGTCTGTTAGGACCAATTTTTCTTCTAATTCCTCAACTTTTTTCTCTGTCATTTCTGCTTTTTCTTCTACTTTCTGGATTCTCTCCTCGTTCTTCCCCATTTCTTTAATTTCTTTTAATTCCTGTTTTATATCATCATGAAGCGATTGCATAAAATTTCGTAGTTCCATCATCTCTGAAGTATTCTGTATTTCTGCCACTGAGGGACTTGATGTTGGATGCAAATGAGCTGTAAATTTCTTCATTTCCACTTTTCCAAGTAATTTATAATCCACTTGTGGTTTGGTTATAGTTTAAATATCTAATTCAACCAATGATTGAATTAGCAAAAATAGAATAAAATAGCATAAAATAAAATAAATTTAAAAAATCTCAAACCATCCCCACCCTTCAAAAATATAAAAAAAAGTAAAAAAATATCAAGATAGAAGGGGGGAGAAAAAGAAAAATTATAATCCAACTGTCTCAAAAAAAAGAAGAAAATGAAAATTTTAAAATCAAAATCAAAAATAAAAGTCCAAGGCAAAATCAATTGACAAAAAAGAAAAAGATGAAAAGGTTAAAAAAAAATTCTTCTGACTCTTCAAGTCTAATCCACAGGAAGACAATACTTAAAAAACCAATTCCATTAAATTCAATACAAAGTCTCTTACCAACAGCTTTTTTCACACACGAAAAAGAAAAGAAAAGAAATACTGTACCTTTACAGGGAGCATACATGGGATGAGGGTGTGGCTAACTGATAAGGATTAATAAATCCAAAATAGATCTATCTTAGTCTCCTTAGTCTCCCAAATGGGCAGCAGGGTGCTTGCTGGTCTGCCTGAAAAAAGCCTAGAAACTAGTGGATTGTGATTTCACTGAACTAGGGCTGCATAAAAATCTTGGTTTACGTAGGAAGAACCTGGCTAAAGAGAAATACACAAAAAGGCCTATGAAAAGAAAAGAAAAGAAAAGAAATACTGTACCTTTACAGGGTGGATACATGGGATGAGGGTGTGGCTGGTCTGCCTGAATGCTGCTAGTGACCATTGATCTGTTTCAGGATCTTTTCTGAGCTTGATGGGTGAGACTGCTTGTATTGGTGTAGAGCTGTGGTCTATAACTGCTGGTTTGGCATGTGTCCAATGGATCCAGGAATCTCTCTCTGCCACTTTGATAGCTGTTTGTGTGGTTAGCAAGACTTGGTAGGGTCCCTTCCACCTGGGTTGTAGTGGTGATGTTCTGGTGAAGAATTTTATCCACACCCAATCTCCTGGTTCAAAGTGATGCAGGGCTTCTTCCAAGGGCAAGGTCTGTGTTAGGGCACTCTGTGTCCACAGGGTCTGTAATCTCTTGTGAAGGGCTGAAAGATAAGAACAGAGAACCATAGCCCCCTTATCTAAAGTGAGGGAGTGGGGATCCAGGCCTTGTAATGTGTCTGGGGGATAACCAAAGAGGATTTCAAAAGGGGAGATTCCTATATCTCGTCTTGGTCTGGTTCTAATACAAAAGAGGGCAATTGGAAGCACTTGTGGCCAAGAGAGGTGGGTTTCTTGAAATAACTTGCTCAATAGGGTCTTTACCTCCCTATTAACTCCCCCCCCAGTGTATGGCACGTGAAGGTTTTGGGTGATGCCAAGGGTTTGAAATATATGTGTGAGGACCTGGGCTATAAAATGTTTTCTCCTATCCATATCTAGTACAGTGGGTACCCTAAATCTGGGCACAATATCCTTATGGAGGTGTCTGGCTGTTTCAAGGGCTGTGGCATGGCGGCATGGGAAAGCCTCCACCCAGTGAGTCAATTGGTCTCTGCATGCAAGAATGTATTGAGAACCATTTGCCCTTGGTTCTCTTTGTACTCTTTCCATTTGTACTCTTTCAAAGGCCTTTTGTGCCCAGGGTCTTCCTCCCTCATGGATTGCTTTCCTGGAAGTGGTGTTATTTGCCTGACAAGTTTTACAGATGCTAGCTACCCTTGTTGCTTCACTATAGGCTCCAGGTGCATACCATACTCTCCTTATAGCATCTACCATGGCTTGTGTCCCACAATGCCCTTTGGTGTGTAACTTAAGGAGGCGGCGTGGAGCTATGGGTCTGCCATCTGGGACCCTCCAAAATCCTCCTTTAAAGACTGCCCCTAATTTTTTGTTCCCATTGCTCAGCTTCTCCTTTATCTAGAAATTCTGTGTATGGTAATTCAGGGTTTATCATTAGGGCTGGAGCCATGAGGTTATGAGGCAGAGGTTCTGGTGCTATCCATTTGGCTGTTTCATCTGCATATCTGTTTCCTTTCATCACTGTGGAGTCATCCTTTTGATGGGCTCTACAATGAATGACTGCCAAGGCTTTTGGTAATTGTATGGCTTCAAATAATTAAGCCACTAGGTTTGTACGTATGATCTGTTGACCAGCTGATGTTAAAAAACCTCGTTGCTTCCACAAGGCACCTGTCGCATGGCATACCCAAAAAGCATATTTAGAATCAGTATACTGTAGATGGCACTGCAGATTAACTTTTCGTCTCAGCTCAGTACTTTCACTTCTTTAAACAAAGTATTGTTTAAGCAATCAGCATTGTAACAGTCCATTCAAAAAAATGTATATTCCATTCGGTTCATTCAAAACCTTAATGTCCAATTGTTTTTATAGTCCCCAAATCTTCTTTTCTTTTTTTTTCAATAAGAATTTAGTAAAAGTTTAATAGGCTTCCAGTCACGCATTCCTTGCTGCCCAAATTTCCAGATGTGAGTGCGAGCACACACCCATGCCCACTCCTCACTTTCCGCCAATCTTCTCCACCCTAAGATCTTCCAGATAGATTAAAGAGAAACTTTCTAAACAATAAAATTAAATCAACCTCACCTCGATGTCACAGGCTGGTTCTTTACTTTCTGTTTTGTTGTGGCCACCCCAGCTTTTTAGCGATTTCTAAGTCACTTTCCCTCGGTGTCCAAATTGAGGAGCTTCTTCCGGTCTTTCCAGGGAGTTTGCAATCTCCCTGAGTTGACCAGTACATGCTCCTCTTGTTGGTCATCCCTACAGGACGACTTAGGTCACAGAGGACCCTCGGACAGCGGGGATATCAATGACTCTTTGGGAGCCCCCAAAGAGTCCATTGTACCGCCGCGTCGCTGGCCACACCTCCCCTGCAGTGTGTATGTTAGAGAGACTGCTGGCAGTAAAGTGTTGCTGACAAGGAGACTGTATAAAGCACAACTGAAGCTGGAGGAGAGTATGTCCACACATCTGCAGGATATGAGAAGGACATTCCTGGAGTTAGAGGACAGAGGAATGACATTTACTGAGGCACACAAGGGATATGTGGTGCTCAGTTCATTGGACAGTTCATGGGATGATCTTGTGACTAGTCTAGAGTCCATGCAAGAGCAGAATTTAACCATGGCATATTTGACTGGTTGATTGTTGGAGGAGGAGCAGAAACGGCTGGAGAGGCAACCAGGAAAGGGAAGAGAGAACACTCAGCACAGGCCACCATCTGCAACAGTCCAGGATGCCGGCAGAGCAGCTGAGACAGTTTATACAGTGAAAAGATGCTACATATGTGGTTCTACTGAGCATCTCCAGAGACGCTGCCTTGAAAGGAGAAACAGCAGAGCAGCAAGACAAGGGCGCAGGACTACTCAACACATGAGGAGCGGTTCTCCAGCATCATTTTCCCTGGCAGCAACAGCGTCTGAAAACACCAGGAACACTTGGTTGTTGAACAGTGGGGCAAGCCAGCATATCACAAATGATTCACAAGTGTTTTCTGGTTTGAAACCAACTATGCAAACATGTGTTAGTCTGGCTAATGGTCAAAGAGCTGCTGTTAAAGGGGAAGGTAATGTTTATGTACCTGAGATAGGAGAAACTTTGTACAATGTCCTACAGTATATGTACCTGCATTAGATCATAATCTGCTAAGTGTATCCGGGTTAGACAGGCAGGGTTATGAAATACTGTTTTCAGGAAGGCAGTTCTCCATCAGAAAAGGTGGAAGGATATGTGCACAAGGGGTTAAGAAGGATGGACTGTACATTCTAGGAAGGCAGGAGAATAGTTGTGCACATGCACTTACAAATTCTCCTACACATGACACTCATGTACATTTGTTGCGTAGGGGATTGGAGTATGTGAGTTTCAGAGGGCCGCAGAGGTGGCATAAGCCACAGAAAAAGCCAAAGCAGTGCAAGATGTATGTAGAGTGTGCTGTTTGTAAGGAGGAAAAATACAGGGTGTATCCTGTGAGTAAGAAAAACCCAAGGCAAACAAACAGAGGTATACCTAGGACACCTGAAGGGTATAATAAAGGTTTAGTTCCTGAGAGGTTCAAAGCTAGTGGGGTTAGAGTAGGTGGTATTCATAATGAACCCTGTACGTACCAAGAGATATGGTCATGGTAATTGCCTAAGGAACAATGAGATAAATGGAGGAAGCCGGAGTTAAAGAGAATGACAGGCAGGCAGATAAACCAAAGTGAGGAAACCGAGCTAGTGAAAAGAGATAGTAACGGTATTCAGCCAAGGGATGGTAAACAGGATGTAATGGAGAATAATGAGACAGAGTGTACAGAGTCAGTAGATACTGACCGTAGGAGTAGTTCCTGCAGCTATAGTAGTAATGGTACTAGTAGCGTGTGTAGCAATGAGAGCAGGAGGCAAGGACATAATGGAAATAGAAAGCATTGTGAATATGTTAGAGCATTCAGCTGTTCAGCTTTAAATGGGAGGAGTGTCAGGGTAATGATGATTTAAAGCTGACCAGCCGCTGTAAGGCTGTGGACCAGGATGAGTCAGCAGGGTTATTGCCTGAGGATGAGTCAGCAGCAGTGGTGGGTTGCCCCCGGTTTGCACCAGTTCTATAGAAACAGTAGTAAAACCGGCGGGAGGCTGCACCCACCGACCCTGACATCATCAAAATGCTTTTGCGCATGCACAGAAGCTTCTGTGCTTGCGCGCGGCTGCGTTGCGAACCGGTAGTAAAGGTAAGTAGAACCCACCCCTGGTCAGCAAGGTTATTGCCGCTTTAAGAAGCTGTCTATATAAGGGAGGCCATGAAAGGGCATCTCTCTCTCTCTCCTCATGTATCACTCTTCTCGTTGTGTTCAATCTGCATTGTAGCTCTCCATGTAGAGTTGAAGATTGATTGCTTGCCTGGTATGTTCCTACCACGTGTATGTCTGTATATAGAAGTCTTGTATATAAACCACTGTTTGTAATGACAAAACCTCTGTGTCCTGTATTTTGCTCCTGGGTTGTCTCAAAATAGTAGTCATGCTGTAAACACTCTGGCAGCCACTACCAAGGGAAAAGATTATGGGTAAGACCGGATGAACCGGGATGATGTTACAGTACTTCCGGTGAAAGGGGCGGGGGACATAAAGGGCAGAGAGATGATGTCACACTACTGCCGGTAAAAGGGGTTGTGGGTCAGGCCGGGGGGGCGGGGGATTGTGACCAAAGCATCAAACCAAGTTAGAGAATTACATGCATCTGAAACACAAGCATATTCAGCTTCAGGAGATGAACAAGAAACAAAATTCTGTTTACGCACTTGCCAATAAACAGGACATCCATTCAAGAACATCATATAACCTGAAGTACTTTTACGTGATTTCTTATCACTCGCCCAATCAGGATCTGTGTAACAACATAACTGCATAATCAGTATGTGTTGGTTCTAACAATAACTTCATGTGTTTAGTGTGCCTTAGGTATCTCAATAATTTCTTAACGCATGTCCAATGAAACTGTTTTGCCTTAACTATGTGTCGTGACAAGAGATTAACACTATGTGCAATGTCGGGTCTGGTCCAACTACTAATGTACAACAGTGACCCAATGACTGAACGATAAAGTGTTTGATCCTCGAACTCAGGACTCGGTTCTTGTGTCAAGTTGTGAAAATCTGTTTGCATGGGTGTCTTTGTTGTGTTAGCATCCTTCATGTTGCAATGATGCAAAATTTGTTCAATTTTATCTTCTTGTGAAAGACTAAACCCCTTCTGTGTTTTGTCAATCTGAACACCTAAATAAGTGCTAATATGACCTAAAGATTTTCAATGTGAAGTATCTCTGCAAAGCTTTGGCAAAACTTTCACTCATCTGCTTATTTGGACCAATATAAACAATGTCATCAACATAAACAAGAACTATTTCATATGCATTGTTAGATCTTTTTGTGAACACGCACTCATCAGTTTCGGACTTAATAAAGCCCATTGAATTTAGTTTGTCAGTAAGACATAAATACCACATTAAACCAGACTATTTCAGACCACAAAGACTTTTTTTTAGAAACCAGGTATCCCCTTCTTGCTGTCGGAACCCTGGAGGGCCTCTCACGTAGATCTCTTCATCTAGGTCAGCATGTAGATAAGCCGTGTCCACATCGAACTGGAAAACTTCTAAACCAAGGATAGTTGCAGTTGCTAAAGCAATTTTTACACTCTCAGTTCTGACTGTCGGTGAGTAGGTATTTGTGTAGTCCTCAGGATAACGTTGAGCGAAACCCTGGGCTACAAGTCTGGCCTTGTACAATGACTCACCATTTGGCTTCTTTTTGATTCTGTAGACCCATCGAGTGCCAATGATTCTTTTGTTTGTTGAAGGTTTTGCAGGAGTAAATACTTTAAGTTTCTTTAGACTGTCCATTTCAAACTGCATTGCATCATACCACTTTTCTTGCTCTGAATCAGGAAGATACTTGATTTGTGTGAACGTATCAGGTGGAAGTGTAACATTGCAAATCAAAGGCAAAGGTGTTTTTGTCAGTTGCCACGAAAATCGTTGTGGAGGGATTCCTTTTGTGGTCCTCTTGGAACGTCTCGGAACAACAGTCCATTCTTCTTCTGCTTCGTCCTCGTCCTCACATTCGTCGCTAGCATCAGCATCCGCGGCTCGTGAAGACAGAACATCGGGTGGAGAAGAACTGGTGGATGGAACTTTCGCCTGTGAATCTTGGTCATCAGGCTGCGTGGCATCAACAACATCATCTCTAGGAAAATAAACTCCAGGATCATTGGAATGAATCCTGGACCAGTCAACATCTTCCTCAAAATTAGCAGATTGGGAAATCACAATTACATGTTTGGAGTCAATAAATTTGCTCCATTTTGAGTTATCATCAATACCCATAAATCTCAGTCTCTTTGCTACTGGACCTCCTTTTCTTCTTTGAGCTAAGGGAATGTTCACCATAGCGTATGAACCAAAAATATGGAGGTTTTTGAGATCGGTCTTGTACCCATACATCATGAAGAAAGGAGTCTGATTTATTACACTGCTCCAAGTACGGTTGACAATGTAATTTGCATACTTGATAGCTTCACCCCAGTATGGCATACTAAGGTTGGCGTCTTCTAGGAGACAACGCATCATGGTTTGCAGGACCCCTTGTTGTCGTTCTACGACTCCGTTATGAGTTTGATGAATAATTCCATTCTTACGCATCCAATCCTGGAAACGCTGAGACATGAATTCAGCACCACGATCACTCTGGATTCTGGCGATGCGAACTTGGTGTTGGGTAGAAACAAGGGCTGCAAAGTCTTTAAAGATCTGAAAGGTCTCAGATTTTTCTTTCATAGGATATACATATCCATATCTTGAATAATTATCAACAATTGTTAGAAAATATTTCCTGCCACCAAGTGTTGGCGGAAATAAGGCCCCCCTCATTTGTGATCTTATTCAGGAGGGGGGAGCGGACCTGGCAGGTATTACGGAGACCTGGTTGGGCCACGAGGGGGGTGTTCCCCTCGTGGATATGTGCCCACCAGGTTTCCGTGCATTCCATCAGCCGAGAGGTCAGGGCAGGGGCGGGGGGGTAGCGGTTATTATAAAGGAAGGTCTTGATCCGAGGGAGGCCACTGTACCTCAGATAGCCAGATGTGAGTCCCTCTTTGTGAAGTGGGGTCGTGGGGTGCAGATGGGTTTGTTGGTCACATACCTGGCTCCCTGCCATGTGGCAACGACCCTGCCCGAGCTTCTCAACGTTATAACCGAAGTGGCGGTTGATACCCCCAGACTTCTGGTCATGGGGGATTTTAACCTGCCATCTATCGGCGAAATGTCTGAGGTAGCTCGGGAGTTCATGGCTTCCATGACGGCCATGGACCTGACTCAAGTAATTCACGGCCCTACTCACACGGGAGGACACACTCTGGACTTAGTTTTTATCTCTGGTCAGTGGTTGAGTGGCCTTGATTTAGGGGATATAGGTATTGAACCCTTGTCATGGTCTGACCACTCGCTCCTTCGACTTGACTTTCTGACCGCTACACCTCGTCGCAGGGAGGCGGAACCGACCAGGTGGTTCCGCCCCAGGCGCCTGATGGATCCAGATAGGTTCCAGATGGAGCTTGGGCCATTTCCTGAGACTCTGGCTCACGACTCGGCTGAAGACCTAGTGGCTGCCTGGGACAGTGCGGCCACTGGCGCTTTGGACCGTGTCGTGCCTTTGTGGCCTCTGACCCGGCACCGAACTCGCTTAGCTCCTTGGTTTACCGAGGAGCTGAGGGAGATGAAGCGCCAGAAAAGATGCCTAGAGAGTGGTTGGAGGGCCAGCCGATCCGAATCTGACCTGACACTAGTAAGGTCTTATATCAAGACCTATCTAGTAGCGATAAAAACAGCGAAATCTAATTATTTTGCCGCTCTTATCGCATCATCAGAGAATCGCCCAGCTGCCCTGTTTAGGGTGACCCACTCCCTCCTCCACATGGAAGCGCGGGATGACCCCTTGCAGGGACGATCTGAAGACTTTGTACAGTATCTGTATGATAAGATCACTCAGATTCAGGAAGACTTGGCCGCTGACTGGGTTAGTTCAGACGAGATGACTGAGGCAGGTCTTGAGAGTGTTATCTGGGAGGAGTTCGATCCTGTGGCTCCCGAGGACGTGGACAGGATCTTGGGACGGCTGAACGCGACCACATGTTTATTGGACCCGTGCCCCTCCTGGTTGGTGCTGGCTTCCCGGGAGGTTACACGAGGCTGGCTCCAGAGGATTATCAACGCTTCTTTGAGTGAGGGTGTCTTACCGGCCACCTTGAAAGAGGCGGTGGTGAGGCCCCTCCTCAAGAAGCCTGCTCTGGATCTGGCTATTTTGGCTAACTATCGTCCAGTCTCCAACCTTCGTTTTGTTG